>PVKE010043846.1:0-13226 GCA_004027555.1 Craseonycteris thonglongyai | reverse complement strand
CTTCTCTCTGTCTCTGTATCTCTCTCTCTCTCTGTCAAAAACAATAAAAATAAATCTTAAAAAATATATATTTCTTAGTATTTTTAGTGAATAAATGAATTAATCTTTGAAAAGCATCAGAACTCTGCCTACATCATTGAATAGTCAGAAAATGTTAACTGTTATTCTGTCCAGCATCTTCTCTTTTCCTTCTTCATTTATTTTAATCTGGGATTGGCATAGTTCTGAACCAGGATGCTGGATAGTAATTCTGGTATTGCATTAAACTTCCTAGATAGGTCAACTGAGCAATTTCTTGTCAGTGAGGAAAGAAGAGGAGAGATAGGCTCAAGAATATTGGAGGTGGCTTTTAGGGCCTGGAGTTAATCTAACAAAGCAACAGTCTCTAGTTTTGTTTTCTTTTTTCAATTTTTTTGTGCTTGTTTATTTATTCACTTATTTATTTATTGTGTTAAGGACACTTAATATAAGATCAACTCTCAACAAATTTTAAGTATACAATACAGTAATGTTTTATAGTTCTGAACAACACAACTCTAGAACTTATTCATCTTGCATAATTGAAATTTTCTATCTGCTAAACAGCAACTTCTAGAACTCAATAGCATACAAAGACTGTCCAGAAAGTATCCAGCCATGTAATATGAAAAATGAAGGTATTTATGGCTGGATTTTTTTCTGGACAGCCCTCATAGAAACAAATAATCTGATTTTTAAAAAATGGGCAAAGGACTTGAACAGACAATTCTCTAAAGAAGACTTATGAATGGCCAATAGCTATGTGAAAAGATGCTCATTGTCACTAATTATTAAGGAAATGCAAATAAAAATCACAATGAGATGTCATCTCACACCTGATACAATGTTTATTATAAAATAAAAATGATCAGTGTTAGCAAGAATGTGGAGAAATTGGAACTCATGCACTCTTATGCATTGTTGATGGGAATGTAAAAACGTGTAGCTACTATGCTAAACAATGTGAAGCTTCCTCAAAAAATGAAAATAGAACTAACATGCAATCCAACAATCCCACTTATGGATATATATACAAAAAAATTAAAATTAGGATCCCAAAGAATTATCTGCACTCCTATGTTCATTGCAGCATTTTTCACAATGGCCAAGATATGGAGACAACCTAAACGTCTATCAATGGATGAATTCATAAAGATAACATATATTTATAAATATACATACAGTGGAATATTATTCAGCCTTAAAAAAGGAAGGAAATCCTGCCCTATGTGACAATATGGGTGAACCTGGAGAACATTATGCCAGTCACACAGGACAAATGCTACATGATTCTGTTTATATGTGCTATCTAAAACAGTCAAACTCTTGGAAGCTGATAATAGAATGGTGGTTTCCAGGAACTGTGGGGGAGGGGAAATGAAGAGTTACTTTCGATGGATATAAACTTTCAGTTATGCAATATGACTTTTAAGAGAAAGCCTTGCTGAAGTTCTTTTCAGCCTTCTATGTTTTCTTGGTTTTATATCTCTGAAGCATACTCCTCTTTAGATTTCTCTTGCCTGTACATGTGTAAAATCCAACTTCTAGGATGGAAGTTGTACTGTGAATCTAACACACACCAGGACAAGTCAAAGGAGCAGGAACCCAGTAATAAGGTGAAATATAGTTCTGAATCCAGTATGGTGTGGATAATTTGGAAAGGCTAGAAGCAGATAGCGTGTAATGATTGTCTATCACCAGGCAGCTATTAAGAGGGAGGGAGAGTATACAATGTTAGGAGGAAAGGAACGAGTGTATCAGGAGAACTTCGATTAAAGACACTGCAAGTTTTCCAGACCTCTTTGGAAAGGATGCTTCTCTGTCAAACCCATTAGCCACATAGACCTAAGTGTAACTGTATGGTTTTGCCCCTTAGGTGATCACTTTTGACCTAAAGATATCTCGCTCAATCTGTATCTAATTCAGCAATGTGTCTACCAAGAGGACAAAGTGTATTCCATAACTGTCTGATGAGAAATTAGTGTTTGAAAAGAGAGGGAGGTAAGGAGAGGGGGACAAGAAGGGAGAGGGAGAGGGAACCTGGGCTTGTGTCTAGAGGCGCCCTCTTCCTGCTCACTTTGCTCTTTATCACTAGATTTGGAGAGAATTTCTATTAATCTGGACAGGGGTGTTTCTCATAATTGAGGTACTGCCACTTAAGGACACAGGGAAGGAGAAAGCCACTGGATAGTGTAAGGTAGAAGATGGGTCTGTGTTTAAATGCCATTCACTTGCTCTTTTATCCTTGGCAAATCACTTAAATTCACTGGTTTTTGATAATTGTCCTTTATCTCTAAAATAGGAATGATAATAATAGCTAACACATATAGTATAACTATGTGCCATATACTCATTTGATCTTCACAGCCACCCGATTATTATCATCTCCATTTTCTTGGGGAGGAAACTGAAGAGTAGAGTGTTTGAATAACCTGCCCAAGATGCCACAACTTCTTGGTTGTGAAGCAAGGATCTGAGCTGAGGCAGACTGCCTCCGGGGTCTGTTGCCCCTTTATAGCCTCTTCCATAGTAGTAAAATAATAATATGGGTAAAATACTTGGCACAGAGAACGCATTTGGTAAATGGCAGTGTTGAGAGAGGAAAAAAGGGAGTACAAGAGCCAGAATTCACATCTACTTGTGTGTAACTACAATTATTGAGGGAAGAATCAGATTGACTTAGAATAAGCTCTTTTTATATAACTGACAACATATATAAGAATACATGGCTCCTCATACATTTTCTAACTTGTGCCCTTAGAAATACAATTCCAGAATTATTTAAGAAGGATTTTAGTACTTTTTTACTTTTAGACTTAATGCTGAAATCAAATGCCTTCAAATCAATGTCTTAAGAGTTAAACATATTCAGTGTATATATGGGAGTATGAGTGCACAGACTATTCATTATCTTATAGCACTACTTTAGAGCTGTTTTCATATCCACTTTCATCAGGCACTAGCCTTATCTGTGAAGAATACTTCACAGATAAGCTGCAATAAGGATGTTTTCAGGAAGTTCTGTGATTACTTATCAACCTATAAAATCGTGTTTAGCTTTGTTGAAATGTTAGAATACATTGGCCTAGCAAGGAAGGCAAATAATAGACAAATCAAACTCTGTAAGTAAACAGTTATTCATACTTGAATCAAATGAAAAGATTAAGGAATGACAAAAAATAAACTTCATAATTCATTTTCTCTTTTCACTTAAATATGAGTATAACACTAACTTTCAAAACTAGATTTTCAGAACAGTCTATTTCTTGTTAACTAATAAAAGCCTTTAGATAACAATTTTAAAGAAAGAGCAATTGATAAAAGTAAAAGGAACTAGAAATCATGCTAAATATTTGTCTCATACTTCTTGTATAGATATGTTAATATATCTACTAAACTTCCTGAAAAAGCAATCTATCAAACTTTCTGAAAGTATTTGAACTAATAAAATAATATTTGTCTTAAGGTTTTATCATTTTTATATATGAAGGTTACATTTTTCACAAACAAAAATCTATAATGTGAATGTTCTTTCCCTATGTTTGGTGATATTCCATCCACAGATGTCTTAGTTCTTAAACCCATGAAAAATAAACCAGGCCATGTTCTACTCACTTTAACACTAACCATGGAAAATTATAAACTAAACAGATTTGAGTAATCCACATCTTTAATCTATAAAATATAGAATAAACCCAACATGAATGTATAATTTTTCCACTACTTTGGGGTTTTTTTTGGTAATAAAATCTTCAGTGTGTTTCTTGGAAGTGAATAGTCTGCATTTTTATGAGGACATGTACATTTTATTTTAGAGGTGGGGGATCACAGAAATTCTAGTTACACTTCTGAAGGCCCAACGTATGCACATTAAAAGCATAAGAAGTATTTCTGAGGGAAAATGGAGTTCACACAAGGTTTAGTCACAAACTTAAAATAACTGAAGACTTGTCAAGGAAAATGACATCCCAGAAGGCACAGAAATATGTATCACTGTCTTAAAAGGGATCATGAAAGCAACTTCAGAAAAATTAAAGACATTGTGAGCCTAATCTTGCAGAAGTATAAGGTTGATAAAAGAAAGTCTGATATAAATTCCTAATTTTTAACCACAGCTTTTATTTAGAAAACAAATATTATATAATTTTAACTAGATATCCAATGGCTTGACTAGCTTAATGAACTTCAAATATCCATACTTTGTCAAAGGAATAATTGTTTGAAATAATTATATTAACTGATTCTTGATATAAAAATTATAGCTATATTATGAATACTCTATTTTCAAATGTGTGTATATAATATTCAAAAGGCAAATGTATTTATATCATGGATGCTGTAAAATCTTGCTAAAATCAAGACAGTTATTGATCTTGTAGATCTTCAGAGTTTAAAGGATATACCGTATGCTCTTTCCCCAAAGTTAGGTCAGCGAGAGCCATACTTCTTGAAGTGCTTACTTTCTCCTATAGTCCAGTTCTCTTGGAAAAACTATAGCTTCTGTCTCTGGGGAAGAAATTCTACATGAAATTTTTTTGCATAGTAGTTAACACATTATCATAACAATGAAAATAAGATATTTTAACTATTAATACGTTACAGATACATATATTTATTATATGTATGTATCTCCCTGAAATATGCAGTACAATTAAATTCTTTTATTATAGATTCTTTTTCCTTTTCCAAATAATGTTAAAAATTCAATATGTACTTTATTATTCAGTGTGTAACAGGGAAAACAACATCATAAATTTAAATTTATTATCAAATTCAAATTTCAATTATCTTAAGAATAGGTTTCCAAATCACGTATAAATTAATTAGATGGTATGTCTTTCATGACGCAAACTGTTAGGAAGATCACTGTGGTAGATGCAGTAAATTGTGTTTTATTGAACACTGGAAGCTGATTCTGACTGCTCTCATTTTCCTAGTTCTCTCATTTTATTTGCACACCTTTGCTCGTTTTGTCTACCTTTGTGAGACGTCCTCCCATTGTCCTCCTATTAATTCCAATTGTACTAGAAGAGGTATGAAACTGAAAAGGGGCTTGGTGATCCTGGATCAGCAGTTTACAAATGTCAGAACTGAAACTTGAGAGAGGGCACCCTTACCAAGGTCATACAGCTATCTGTGGCAGAGTGAGGGGCCAGGCTCTTGATTATACCCTGCTGCCTCAGGTAAATAAAAACAAGTATGGGAAACCTTAGCTTTTTCCTCAATACTTGGTTTTAGTCTCCTTTTTCCATGGAACCATTTCTAATTATGTGGCAAGGGCACTGGTTTAAGTCCTGGTTACACTGACTACTTGCTCTCTGACCAAACACAAGTTCTTTTATCTCCATTATGGTAATATATTAATACTCATGAAGCACCTGGAATAGTGTCAGTCCATCATAAGTGCTTAGTAAGCATTAGTCATTATTATAGTTGTCCACATTAATTACTCTTTCTTTCCTATTTTGTATTTTTCATGACTACCACCCAGTTAGCATTTACATGTTTTCTAACTGTTTTATTTAGAATATTAGTTTATTCCAATTTTCTCTTCCAAGCTCAACTTAAAAAGGTCCTCAGAATACATATTTGGGATGGTTTTAGGGAGTAGTGGTTAAGATGATAGAGTATTTTGTGTTACTACCAGAGTCATTATGTAAGATGCTGCTGGATTCTTTCAAACTGTATATCAGTACTATTGTGATATTACGGTAAGCCCTGAATTCTGAAAATCATTTTACTAAGCCACATTTTTAATGCATATTCTTGGCTACACACGAGAATTGCTTAGTGAGCTTTAAATATCCCAATACTCAGGCTTTATCCCAAATTCAGAATCTCTGGGACCAGTATTTATTCAGTCTCTTCAAGTGATGCCACTGTGCAGCCATTTTGGGGAACTATTGTGCCAGACTGTTAGATTGAACAGTGGCATATTTCTCCAGGACAGGGCATATGGTAATTATAAAATTCTATCCAGTAACATGCAGTCTATCCTTTAACTTGCCTTCTAAAGGGAATTTTGAGGAACGAGGAGATATTTGAACATACCAAGGCTCCAAAACCCTGAACACTTATTTTGTTTGATTCATTTCCCTACCCACATGATTGTGGCTGGAACTTCTGTTTTCCTTTTTGGCCAGGCTGCCCCTACATATGTGTCCTTTGCCACACAATGGATCCCTGTTTTATGCTCAACCAGAGGGGAGTGGCAATTCCTGAGTCACCTTCAGTAATCTGTGATTTTCCTGGGAGTCACTTATCCTCCCTAACCCTGTGGTTTCTCTGGCTTGATGAATTTTGATGCAGCTTAAAATACAAACCTAAATGAGAAAAACAGCATTGTTAGGGTATGTCAAATTTAGACCGTCGGGGAAGCTGGGATGGCTCAGTGGGTTAAGTGCTCACTTTGCAGTACCGGGGACCGAGGATCAAATCCCGGCCCCGGCCCGTGTGAACCCATGTGCTGAACTGGGGAGCTCCCCCAGTTCAGTTCTCTCTCTGTCTCTGTCTCTCTGTCTCTGTCTCTCTCTCTCTCTGTGTCAAAAACAATAACATAAATAAATCTTTAAAAAATATATATAGACTGCCTTTCTGTTTCTTTGGCTAGTATGACATATTCTGGATAACTTTTCATTTTTAAAGATTCTATTTCACTAGTTTATATAACATGTGTGCTATAATTTCCATTGTCTGTTATTTTTATAATTACATTATTTTTATATTTATTAAAGAAATATTTCTTGAGTATCTGCAATATGTTTGGTATTGTGATAGCTACCGTACTTGGGATATAAAGATTGAAGACCTAGTCCCTCATAAACCCCTCAAAAGATGGTCAAATGCAATGGAGAAATGTATGAACTGCAATGATGACATATAGGAAGGGCTTCTATTCAAACATGGGGGTACTGTACCAGAAGCTATCATGTGTATTGGGCCATTTAATTCTCACATTAACTTCAGGATAGAAGGGACACAGTATTTTCATTTCACAGATGATAAAACTGGAGGGATGCCAGGATAGCTCAGTGGTTGAATGTTTGCTTCACAATCAGGAGGTTAGGGGTTCGATTCCCATATGCTGAACTGCAGTGAAATTGGTCACCACTGGGATGGCTCGGCAGTGAAGGTTCTCACCTCCCTTTTGGGTGGCCCCCAATTCTGTTCCCACCCCACATGGCCCCACATCCACCTGTGTGGAATGAAGCCATGTCACAGCGGATGATGTACAGCTATGGAGACTGCTCTGGGCCTGCCCCCTTCTCTCTTTCTCACCTTTTCTCAAACAATAGATTAAATTGTTTAAAAAATGAAAAAGAAAACTGGATCTCAGAGATAGTAGGTCATTTGCCAAAGTTCACAAAGCAAGTAACTAAATTTTTTATCTAATTGCCCACTCCTGGCTATGTTTTTATTAATACTTTTATTAGTAAACTTTATTATTAGAGTAGTTTTAGGTCACAGAAAAATTGAGTGGAAAAATAGAGATTTCCCATGTACTTCTGTTCTCACACATGTACAACCTCCCCTACTATCACCATCATGCACCACAGTGATACACTTGCATTTGTTACAACAGATGAACCTACATCGACCTGTCATAATCACTCAAAATTTATAGTTTACTATCAGGGATCATTTGTGGTGTAGTACATTCTCTGAGTTTGAGAAATACACAATGACATGTTTCTACCATTGTAGGATTATACAGAATTGTTTTACTGCCCTAAAAATCCTCTGTGCTCTGTCTGTCATCCTTCCTTCCCTCCAAACCCCTGACAAATATTGATCTTTTTATTGTCTCCATAGTTTTCCCTCTTCCGGAATGTTATATCATCAGAATTATACAGTACCTAGCCATATTGGATTGGCTTCTTTCATTTAGTAATATGCATTTATTTATCCTTAGTGTGGTGATTAGTTTCCTTTTAGTTCTGAGTAATGTTTCATTGTTTGGATATACCAGTTTATCCATTAACTTACTGAAGGATCTTGGTTATATTGGTTGCTTCCAAGTTTTGACAATTATGAATATATATATCCCACATATAGAGGCTGTCAAGAAAATATACATATTGCATGGCTGGATTGTTCCCACACACTCTGTGTCTGCGTGTTTGTGTGATTGTGTGTGTAGGGGCTGCCTGGGAAAAAGCCATAATATATGGCTGGATACTTTCCGGACAACCCTCATTTAGATCTAGGTGCAGGTTTTTGTGTGAACATAAATTTTCGGTTTATTTGAGTAAATAGTAAGGAGTGTGATTGCTGAATCATATATAAGAGTATATTTTTGTAAGAAAATGTCAAATTGACTTCCAAACTAGTTATGCCATTTTGCATTCTCACCAGCAACAAATTAGAGTTCTTATTACTTTACATTCTTGCCAGCGTTTGTTATTGTTTTGGATTTTGGCTATAATAAGTGTGTAGTGGTGTTTCATTGTTGTTTAATTTGCAATTCTTTAATGACATAAGATGTTGAACATCTTTTCATATGCTTATTTGCCATCTTTATGTCTTTTTCAGTGAGATCACTGTTCAGGTCTTTTACCCATTTAAAAAATTGATTTGTTTATGTTCTTATTATTGAGTTATTTACTAATATTTTATATCTGAGATATAACTAAGTGAATCACCTTATTGAAAAATAAAAGGAGCGTTTCTTGATATCTCAACTGGGAGCTGACTTGGCACTCACAGCTGGGCCATGGTATTCTCATGTTGAATATAAGCAGTTTCTTAGAACATGAAAACCAGACAAGGCCTCCCTGGGACTGATGTTTTGAGATAAAAATAATACCACTTTGTAATCATGCCTGAACACAGACAAAAGCAAGAATGTGGTACAAACCAACACAATGACCAACATCCCTCTCTTCATGCTAATATGACTGCTGCTGCTATTTTATCAATCACAATTTTACCTGATTCCATTCCTCATGTCTCCTAGATAAAAATTATTAAATACTTAGTGATAAAATTGTCCCCACTTTCTGATACCATTAAATTCATAAGCAAAGCCACCTTTTCCTGTAACCTTCCTAACAGGACTGGGAGCAGAAGGTGTTCAAAAGATTCAGGGCTTTCAGTACTAAAATTGGGAGATTCTGGGGCCAGCTTAACAACCTACTGTCTAAAATAACCTAACAGTAGCCCAAATATTTTAACAACCCTCTCCTAACATCCTTTTACTAAGATGTCTTGCAGTTACCAATACTATTTGGTCTTCCTTGCTGTAAACACTACTAATGAATGCAACTATGTTATACTGTAGGTGTGGTGCTGCTGGTCTTTGGTGATGGTGAAAGGACAATCAGCAAAGTCAAAGCAAAGCTAATACTATAGCAGTTAATTCAGTAGATAACTCTTTAACAATAATGCTTTAAATGATTACTTTTCTTCTAACAATATAAAGTGGGAAATTTTATAATTTATGGGAAAGCCAAATAGCATGATGTATTTTAATATAAAATAAAAATGTGCAGCAAATATTTGTTACACCATGATAAGAAGGACTTGGTTTTGTTGTTTTTATAACAACTTCACTTTCTTTCTGTCTCTCAGGCATCATGTCCAACCACCAGTTTGGTAACCAGTTTATGTGCAGTGTGGTGGCCTCTCATGTAAGTCATCTGCCCACAACTAACCTCAGCTTTGTCTGGATTGCTCCACCTGCTGGCACAGGCTGTGTGAATTTCATGTAAGTACTCAAAGTGTCTGTGACTAGTACAGAAGGCAACTTCTCATGAGGTTACGTATAGAGTAACTATTTAAATGTATTAATTTAACAGATTTTACCACAATTAAAGCCATTAATTTAGGTGTTAAATAGAGGTCAGAAACTGTTTTTTAAAAAGTAACTTAAGCAGTTTATTTTTGCATGTTCATTAATACCTCAAGAGTTCTAAGTTGGATTTTAGGTGATAAAAATACAGAATAAGATAAAAGTATGTGAAGAATCAAGGCAATAGGAAAATTATTGTTTAGAAAAATAGGATAAAAACAGGTACAAAACAATGCCATGAGGCTGTATACACATTTTGGAAGAAGACCACAAACTAGCTTTCCACTTTCTGGCTATTAGTGACAAGAGAGAAATATGATCAGTTAGGAGAGTCATAGTGGTTAGAAGCCAGGGACTCCATAGAAACTTAACAACCCTCTCATGTGTTTCCTTCCTTCCTTCCTTTCTCCCTCTCTCCTTCTCTCCCTCCCTCCCTTCCTTCTTCCCTTCCTTTCTTCCTTCCTCCCTTCATTCCCTCCATCTTTTAGATTTATTTTATTGTTTAAGAGGTGTGTGAGGGAGAGAGAGAGAAAAAAAAAGAGAGAGAGAGAAGGGGAGAGGACTCAGAGCAGTCTCTGTAGTTGTACATCATTAGTTGTGACCTAGTTTCATTCCACACAGGTGGATGTGGAGCCATGTGGGGCAGGAACTGAACCAGGGAACTCCCGCATGGGAGGCAAGTACTCTTGCTGCCATCCCCTTGGTTACCAGTTCAGCAAATGGGACTGCAGGGGCCAGGACTGGGCTTCGATCCCAAGACCGTGGGGTTGCAAGGCAAGCACTCGCCCTACTGAGCTATCCCAGCATCCCACTCTGACTTTTTTTTCATTGAGAGGAAACTGGGGAATGTAGTGAGCAATCCCCAAAAGCATTCTTAGGTAAACACTGCACTATGGTTCAAAGACTGTGACTCATGTAACATCTCTCAATATAGGCTATGCCCCTATCACTGACCCAGGATCACCACTTCTAATCCTCCTTAGTAATCATTTTTTTTTCCATAGCACTTTTTATTTCTAACACATGATATACTACATATTTAATTATGTATATTATTTATTGTCTCTCTCTGCCAGCTGAAATACAAGTTCCTTGAAGGCAAGAATTTTTTTTCTGTTTTGTTTACTGATTTGCCCAAATTGCCTAAACCAGGGGTGTCCAAACTTTTGGCTTCTCTGGGCCACATTGAAAAAGAATTGTCTTGGGCTATACATAAAATATGTTAACACTAATAAAAGCTGATGAGCTAAACAAATTGCAAAAAATGCTCATAATGTTTTTTTAAGAAAGTTTACAAATTTGTGTTGGGTCACATTCAAAAGCCATCCTGGGCCACATATGTCCCATGGGCCACAAGTTGGACAATTTTGATCTAAAACACAATCTTTAACATGTAGTAAGCACTCACTAAATATTTGTTGAATGTATAAATAGGCTGATGGAATAAGGTCAAAGCAATTCATAAATATAATTCTATGGGCCATCAGGCAAAACAAAGCTGGAAGTCATCTTGAATAGTTTTGTATTCCAACCTTCTGCTTAGACAACAAAATTCCATAAAATATCCATACTCCAAAATTTACTATTACCTTTCCTTCACCTTTAATAATATATTGTTAGTTCTATGTCAAGGGTTCCTCCACATCACTGATTATATATGTTTTCTTTTTGACTATCCTCTGGGTTACCAGATTGCAAAAATCAGATTCATTGCTCCCCAGCAGATCCTGCAGCTGGATGGCATTTAATCCCATCATTTTCTCCTTCAGAAAATTGTTCACACATGAACTGTTACTTCCACTACGTCTTGCTAGGATGATTGCAGTAGCTTCCTAACTTGTCTGTTCACCTCCAGCCTATTTCTCCTTCAGTTCATCCTGTACATTGTTATCCAATTAATATTCCTAAGGTACATCCTCAGTCATGCAAATCAGTGATACCTCAAAACTTCCTTCTGAAGGCCAGCCCTTTGGTATGGGTTTGATAGGCTTGTCACAGGCTTGTTATTTACCATCTTCTTTTATCTCCCCTAACATGCTCCTCCTGATAGGCTTTCCTAAATCCCTAAACATTTTCTGACTTTTTCTTTCTGCATGCTTTTCTCTTAGCCCTGAATGCTTTTCTCTCTCAACTCCAATTATTAAATTCTTACCAATTCTTCAAGAACTGTTTAAAATGCTAACTCTGGACCTGATTCTGGGAGCTGGGCGCATAATGCGATGCATGGGTGATGTGATGTGGAGTTGTCCATTGGGAAACTGTCTGATTGTTACCAACCAATGTCACCCCATTAAATTTAACAATAAAAAAAATAAAAAAAAATAAAGTTAGTAAAAAATCTATCTTGAAAAAACAAAAATGCTAACTCTTCTATAAGGTTTTCTAAGACATTAATAGCAGAGATGATGTGTATTGTCACATTTTGCTTGTAACTCTGTAGTGCTGTTTATATTTTACTATATACTTATTTGAGTTAATATCTATTTCAATTAGACTAGATTAGATTGGACCAGGAACAACTTCTTGTTTCTTTGTGCTTCTTCATAGTTGATACAATGTCTCAAATAGAGAAATCATGGAAAACACCCCTGGAATAATATGATGTTCAATGTTATCTTTTTCTTTAGTTTAATAGTAATTTTTGACTCTTTCTTTTGGTATACTTTATCTTATTCATGTTGGCACTTGGAAGGATAATTTAAATTCTTGCCATTTGTAACTTCTTAATTTAAAATTTATTTTTTGGAAGACAGAACACAAGGTAAATTTATGTCAACAATATAGAACTGCCTACTTTCAAATATAGTTTTTGTTTTTTCATAAATTTTTCATTGAATCTGTTTAAAAATTATATTAGATGTCTATGATCTCACTGTTCCCGGGATATCAAACTATTTTCTTCTGAGAAATACCTCAGGTATTTTAAGTCTTAACCTCAAAGAATGTTTACATAGCAATGGATCAGAAAAATACAATTTGATCAGAAGTAATTTTTACTGACTTCAACATTTTGATGCTACAATTTGCATTTTTAGCATTCTTAATGACATTAAGTTTCTGTTTATTGTAAGCTGTGACTATGTTGAACATTACATAGAGTAGCTGTTCTTATGTGGGCAAGATGCTTTTGTTTATCTCTTTTCTTAATAGTTTGTGGGAGAGTACAAGAAAACTGAAGATTAAACATGGATCACTGACGTAATTCATTTGAAAATTTTTGAACTAAAATCTTTCAATTTCTTACCTTGTTCCTTACTACACTATTTATTACTGAGTAGAACTATACATAAGTTTAGTATCTATAATTAGTATCTGCCCAGCCATACTTGAAGTGTATTGCTTATGTTCAACATTAATTTTAAGAAACATTTTTTTTTTTTTTTTTTTTTTTTTTTTTTTTTTTTTTTTTTTTTTTTTT
>PVKE010043845.1:0-13226 GCA_004027555.1 Craseonycteris thonglongyai | reverse complement strand
CATTCCAACCTCTGCCAGAATTTAATAACAGATTATTAAATTTGTGGATCACTTTGATGAGATTTACACTGTTAAAATATTGCCTTTCTATATCCATGATGAAGTTATATTTATTTATCTATTCATTTTATATCTTATATAATGAATGCATATATATTTTCCAATAAAATAAAACTTTTTAGTCTGCTAAATTGACTGTTCTTACTTTTGTGTAGTTGAAATTTTATATCTTTATTTTCTTTTCTAACACTTTGTTTCTAAGCATAGAAATATAACTGGTATCTGAATATTTTGACACTGCTCTTTTCATCCTATCTTTTTATCTCATTAACTTTAACAGTTTAGTTTACTTCTTTCCAATTCTTAGAGATATCCCATTTGATTTTCCTTCTTTCAAAGCTCTTTACGCTATTACAATGATGAATGAAAGAGATCATAGTGAATATTCTTATCTTGTTTCTGATTTCAAAGGTAATGTTTTTATATTTCTGTGTTGATCACATATTTACTTGTGAATTCTTTTTCCAGATATCCTTCATTAATATAAGTAAGTTGTTTTCTATTCATTGTTAGAAGCTTTTATCATGAATAGTATTGACTTTTATCACATGCATTTTCTGCAACTTCTGGAATGATCAATCACTTTTCCCCCTGTAGGCTTGCAATCTATTAATGTGCTGTCCTATATTGATTTATTTCATATAAGAAAAGTACCCAGAATTTTAAAAAATAATTCAAAGATGCTATAATTCGCTTATATTTATTTATTTATTTATTACATATTCGTGTTGGGTGCAGTGTGTTAACATTCTGTTGAGAATATTAAGAATTACTTATGCTGATCAATTATACTTACAGTTTCATATTCTTCTACTGTATCTCCCTAATTCCTTTTTGTTTTAATTTATATGATAGTAAAATTGAGATAATGAACACTTCAAAAATTAAATCTCTGTTACTGAATCTAATTTTTTCATAAAGAGGTACATAATTTTAAAATATAATATTTAAATCGTGTGTTATAAAAAATCTAATTTAATAAATGTGGGTGAAAAAAGTCATGGCAAACAGATATTTACTATAAATATGTTGCAATGTAAATAACTGATCTTTGATTTACCTAGTCTACACAAGTGGATATCTAAATTTTTGTTTCTCACAGTAGAGTATATCCTTTTTTTAATTTAATATTTATATGCAGTCTTCTGAAAGAAGTATCTATCGGGTATTTTAAGGGTAATAATAATTTATACCTTAATGTAAAAGAGTCTACATCAAAGTAAACCAAATGACTACTTCTCAACATTTGGTATATGACTATAATCATATACTGATTATCTTACTAAAATCATATACTATGTAATCACTAAAAACAGGGGCAGCCAGGATGACTCAGTAGGTTAAGCACTAACTTTGCAGCCCCAGGCACCAAGAATCAAATCCCAGCCCTGGCCCATATGCTGAACTGGGGTGTGCTTCCCATGTAAGAGGCCCCCAGTTTGGTTCTTGCCCCAACACCCCAGTTCAGCCCCTGGCTTGTGGAGGTGTGCCTCCCACTTGGGAGGCCCACAGCCCAGTTCCTGTCCTGCATGGCCCCTGCCCACCTGTGTGGAATGAAACCATGTTGAAAAACTGATGATGTACAACAATAGAGACTGCTCTGGGCCCTCCCTGTTCTCTCTGTCTTTCTCTGTCTCTGTCTCTCTCTGTCTCTGTCAAAAAACAATAAAAAAATAGTTTAAAAAGTATAGTTAATTCATGCCAAAGTGATATTTGCTATATTAACTTATATTTGCATATAAAGGAGTTGTTGATCATATTGAATTATTCTCAAGCCTGGATATTTTTAATCTGGTGACTATTAACACACACAGCTTTGACTTTTTACCCAAAGTAAGCTGGCATGAGACATTTTTTATTTGTTACTTATTTTTTGACAGTTTCCCAGGTACTTTTGGTCACGAGAGGAGTGATGAACTGTTTCATGTTAGTAATAGCTGTATCCATTTTCTCCTGGTCAAAAAGATAGACTATATTTTCAGACATGTATTTAGGACAACAATATGCTGATGCTACATAGGAAAAAGTGATGAACACCTGAGCAATAATAATAGCATTCATGCACTCCTTCACATAATCTTTACCCCTCCAAGTCTGGCCTATTCACAAGTCTCAGAGTGGCTTCTAGTCCCTCTCTTTTCTCCCCCCATTTTCTATGTTATTTATTTTATATGGAAACTATTATTCAAAATCCAGTCACACAAGTGATTTGTTTCAGGGGATTTATCATTCACTATTATCTAGGACTATGTCATTTTATTCTTGAACTAACTAGAATCTTCACATACATAGTAGGTATTTCTATTTATAAAGTAAAATGTTCAGCTTCATTCTTGTATGCTGTTTTACTCATAAACTTGCTACTTTCCAGAAATAGATAATAAATGGGCAAGCTGTTTTGTTTTTCAGTTGCATACATTTTCCTACTAATCTTATCAAAATAGATTTTTCTGTAACCATAGGTGATAAAAACGTATTTGTAAAACCAACTGTGTGATGAAATTATTCTTATCATTTATACAGATTTTGAATCCTGGACTTTTTTTTTTAACCAATGAAATAGATATTTATAACGTTATGACAGGTATCAGAGACATCACTTTTAGTGCTATTCAGTCTCTAAATATTATGATTGTATTATATCATCTTATTTGGAGCCTAAGTCTAAAAATGAATATAAAATTATATTTATTTAAGAACCATACTGTTTGAACATGCAAAATAATATTTTTCATTCTTTTAAAAATATTATTAGGATGCCAAGATGGCTCAATGATTTCAGCGATCACCATGTAGCCCTGGGATTTGAGGATCAAGTCCCAGCCCCTGCCACAGCAGACTCATATGCTGAACTGGGTCATGCCTCCCATGTGGCAGGCCCCAGCCTGGTTCTCTCTATGCATTACCCTGCGCCCACCTTTTAACATAAACCTGTCAAAAACTAATGATGTACAACTATGGAGACTGCTCTAGGCCATCCCCCTTCTCTCTCTGTCTTTTTCTCTCTCTGTCAAAACAATAAAATAAACCTTTACAAAATATTCTTTATGTACAAATAAATACTAATAATTAACAGCTATATCTGATAAATATCAATGTATGCAAGATATTTGGACATATGAAGCCTATTCTGTACTCTCATTAGCCTACAGATTGACTCACTAAGATCAAGTAGTTCCTTAGTCCACCAAGTCTTCTTACATACCCATGAAAGTATCATTTTTATCCTTACCTTCATGTGTATTTTTATTATTGTTGTTGAAATGATTTCTTTGTCCTATTTCTTTAACCAAAGTTTATCCAATAGTCCAGAAGAATTCTAAGGGATTCTTTTATTCTTACTGAATATATATCAAATTCCATATTTCTTTTTTAAAGATTTATTAATTTTTTTATTGCTTTTGAGAGAGAGAGAGAGAGATACTGAGACAGAGAGAAGCAGGAGGGCCCAGAGCAGTCTCCATAGTTGCACATCATTGGCTTTTCCACATAGTTTCATTCCACAGGTGGGCTCAGGGCCACACAGGGCTAGAACTGGCCAGGGTCTCACCCCAGTGAGAACTGAACTCCTCAGTTCAGCATATGGGTCCACACGGGCAGGGCCTGGGGCCTGGACTCAATCCTCGGTCCCAGGGCTGCAAAGTGAGCGTTTAACCCACTGAGCCATCCCAGCTTCCCAAATACCATATTTCTTGAAGACCTAATGAACTAATTCTTTTGAAATCACAGATTTATATCATATATTTCCTGCTACATATATACTGTAAACATCATGGCATATGTGACATATACAGTTAAAATGTACTAACTTTATCTTTTATATTTCATTTCCCCTTCTTGCAAATGAAGACATATTTTTAATTTATAATTGGTTATAACTCTTTTTGCAGAGCTAAGAGTATAAGAAAGTCTAATAAACACTACATTGTTTAACTGATAAATTAAAAAGAAAAACACTAATGATGGGAACTTTCAACTTACCATGTTGATAATCAATCAACTTGTAAAAATTGAAACAAACTAGGAATGAAAAGCATATTTAATCCATAACATATTTTTTTCTTTTAAAAATGAGAATCCTGAGACAATTCCATCAGGACATACCTTTTAATTCAAAACTAACTGTATACATGAAACTAATCTAATATTCTATGTTAGCAGCTATATTTTAATAATGAATTAAAATATGAACTAATTGTTAACTTTCTTTCTGAGTTGTCTTTTCTTCTGTTATTGTTGAAGTGTGAATTTCTTCTCTGCAACAGAAGTATCAAGTGTTTCCCTGAGCCATCAAGTGAGGTTATGTGGATTCACAAAACTTTATTTCATTTTGACAGAAACTGTACTTTGTAAGATAAAAATTCATCATCATTTTAAGACAAGCTTGAGACCCAGGACAGCTTTGAATGTGGCCCAACACAAATTCATTCACTTTCTTAAAATATTACAAAATGTTTTGCAACTTTTTTTTTTATTAAGTTCATGAACTATCGTAAGTGTTAGTCCATTTTATGTGTGGCCCATGACAATTCTTCTTCCAATGTGACCCAAGGAAGACACCTGCTTTAGGACCTAAAATATTCCCAAGCTGACAGACTCAGTATAAAGTTTTTGTCTAAGCAAATCCATCACAATTCCCATTTATCTCAGCCTTCATGCATAGTCATGTGTCACATAATAATATTTTTGTCAACAATAGATGGCATGTACGATGGGTACTCCCATAAGATTATATTTAAGTTGAAAAATTCCTATCACAAGTGATGTTGTCGGGAAAGCCAGGATGGCTCAGTGGGTTAAGTGCTTGCTTTGCAGGACTAGGACTAGGGTCTGAGGACCCAGGCCCCAGCCTATGCGAACCTATATGCTAAACTGGGATGTGCTTCTCTAGTGGGAGGCCCCTAGTTCAGTTCTTGGCTCCCCGGTTTGGATCTTGGCTCTAGGGGGTGTGCCTCGCATGTGGGAGGCCCCTAGCCCAGTTTCTACCCTGTGCAGTGCCTGCTTACCTGTGTGGAAGAAAACCATGTTGAAAAAAACTGATGATATATAACTGTGGAGACTGCTCTGGCTCTCCCACTTCCCTCTGTCTCTCTCTGTCTCTGTCTGTCTCTCTTTGTGAAAAACAGTAAAATAAATCTTAAAAAAAAAACAAGTAATGTAGCCATCACAATGTTGTAATACAACAAATTGCTGACATGTTTATATTGGCGATACTGGTGTAAACATACCTACTGCATTGTTAGTTTAAAAAAGTAAAACACATACAATTCCTACCATACCATCTAGGTGTGTCAGTGCACTCTACCGATGATGTTCAAACAATGACAAAGTTGTGTAACAATGCATTTCTCAGAATTTATCAGCATTATTAAGTGGGGCATGACTATACAGTAGTTGCAGCAGTCACCCTTTATGTGTGGTTTAGTTTTCTGAGGTTTCAGTTACTCATAGTCAATCATGGTCCAAAAATATTAAAGGGAAAATCACAGATATTTTAACAGAGAGAAAGATACCACATTCACCTAACTTTTATTATAGTATATTGTTATAATAGTTCTATTTTATTACTAGTTATGGTTGGTAACAATTATTTGTCTAATTTATAAATAATCTTTATCATACAAATACTGTTCAAAAAGTATCCAGCCATGTAATATA
This sequence comes from Craseonycteris thonglongyai, assembly GCA_004027555.1. Taxonomy (NCBI): domain Eukaryota; kingdom Metazoa; phylum Chordata; class Mammalia; order Chiroptera; family Craseonycteridae; genus Craseonycteris; species Craseonycteris thonglongyai. The sequence goes on along the minus strand of PVKE010043845.1, from coordinate 7,508 downwards.
AAAAAGAGGAATTTGAGGCAGGATTATTTCCATATAGCTCACATATGTATAGGAAAAATTATAGTGTACATATGGTCCAATATTAACCTCAGTTTCAGGCAACCACTGAGATGTCTTAACATATTTCTCTGTGGAAAAGTAGAGAATACTGTAATTGTACTGCAATCTTCCCCAAAAGTAGAGTTAAATATATTGTTTGCTCCTCTAATTCTGACTAATATTCCATCACACATGACTTTTTTTATAATAATATTATCAAATGATCCAGATTTTATCGCTGATTTAACCAAAATTGGTGCAGTTCACTCACCTTATTCTGGCAGCTTCTATTAATCAAATTTCAACTTTTAAATTGTTTTTTACTTTATTCAATGTTCACATCATAAGCATGCAAACATTTTTCAAACTTATGCTTCTTATTTTTCATAATATTATGGCACAAGAATTTTATCTATAAATGTAATTTTCATTTTTAGAGAGTCAAATAATATTCTCTTTGCCTCACTATATAATATTGTGCTGCACTGTATATATTTTAAATCATATACCGGTACTAATTGTATAAAATACACACATAATTTTATTTCTCCTATATAATATCTTTCTCTTTAGCTCAATATTATCCATTATCAACAATGTTAAAATATAAAAGAAAATTGTGATGATTGATTAGAGAGGTTAATTTACCTTCCTTCTAAAACTGTGTTCCTTGTAGTTATGACAAACTACCTCGCTATTTATCTATATCCAATTTTCTAAGAATATAATTTATGGGCAACAAGTTCCACATGATATCTTTGTGAAAATTACAGCATGTGGATTGCAATGTTAGATAGCACTACAGAAAAAAAAATATCATAGAACATTGAATTCACACACATCTTGATAAGACTTCAAATATGTGTTCAACCTCTACTGCATGATCAATAATATATATTTAAGATATATTTGTTTTGTTTCTGAAAGAGAAATGAGAGAGAGAGAGAGAGAGAGAGAAGAGGGCCCAGAGCAGTCTCCATAGTTACATATCATGATTTTCTACATAGTTTCATCCCAAAAGTAAACTGGGGTGGGCACATCCCAGTTTAGCACATGGATCTCAATGGGCTGCGACCAAGATTTGATCCTCAGACCCTGAAGCTGCAAGACCAGCGTTCAACCTGCTGAGCCATCACTGCATTCCCAATAAAGTATTTTTAAAAAAGATTATTTTACTGTTTGTGAGAGACAGTATGTGTGTGTGTGTGTGAGAGAGAGAGACAGACAGAGAGACAGAGAGAGAAGAAGGAGACAAAAGGCCTAGAGCAGTCTTCATAGTTGTACATCTTAAGTTGTGACAAGGTTTCATTCCACACAGTTGGATGTGGGGCCACATGGGGCAGGAACCAAACTGGGAGCCTCCCATGTTACATGTAGTAAGTGAGCACATTCACTACCAAGTCACCCTGGCAGTTAATAGTTGCACTGGAGCACAGCATGTCGGTTTTGCTTGAGCCAGGGCTAGGAATTGAATCCTGGGCCTCAAGATTGGGAGACAAGCACTCAAACAATAAACTGTCCTGGTATCCCCTCAATAAAGTATTGTTACTCATACAAAATTTTAGTATACAAGAGGTGTAAAATTTTCCTTAAATATATAATATCAAGTTTGCCCCTTAATGCTGTTTATTTTTTAATATAGGTGTTTTATATTTTACACAAATATAAACACTTTCCAGTATAGCTTATAACTTCATTGAAGCTCAGAATGCTTGCTAAGAAAATATTTTAAAATCCAAAATTACAATCTATATTATGTACAAAAGGCAAAAACACATGTATTTATGTATATTTGTGTGTGTCTATAATTGTATCTATATGTAAATATAGATATAGATTTATAAACACAAAAGGTGATGGATGTTTGCAATCAATGTTTCAACAATGATTAGTTCTGAAATTAACACAAATGAAAATATTTATATTTTACTCAATGTATTTTAATATATTTTAAAATGTTATAAGAATATCTGGAAGCATTTTTGTATAATACATATCAAAAATAAGTGTTTATCATAAATTCAGAAAAATATTTGTGTACAGTTTTATTTTTGTGGTTTTATTATTTCAACAAATTATGGATAAAGTTGCTGAAATATACTATGCAATACATTGATAGAAAGAAATTTGTTTTTATTACTTAATATTTACCTGTTGTAACAAAATTATTATATTATTGTTGAATGATTTCTGTTTGTTACAGATTTGAACTGTCGTATTCATCAGGTTATTACCTTTTTCTTTAATGACTCTTGCCCAAGAAATAGTAATAGGCCTTTTTGTTTTTCTTTTCTTTCTATTCTTTTAGTTCTGGTTACTAAATACTATTGGATTGAATATTCCAGGTGGGCTAATAAGACTGAAATAGGCAATCTTTAAATTGCAAAAGAGGCACTGAAATCATCCCACAAAAAGTCTTTGTATAACTCTTTTATTTTACCTAAGCTTCTTGCTCATCCCTCAATTAAGCAGAGGGAGTACCATCTTAATACATGAATCTGCCTCTAGGCTTTTAATACTATTTGGCTGATTAGTGAATGGAACTTGAGCATTTATACTCTTTTAGCTATAGTAACATTATTTAATATGTTTAATCTTAACAGAGATAAATTTCTTCCCTATTTCTAAGTGTAAATATTTCCTTTTATGAATTCAAATTGATTGATGTCACCACGTCCTTTCTGAATTGTTGCAGCTTCAACTTATCCATTGGATTCACTGTCCACATGATCGATACCACTCAGAGAAGCCATATTGCTGCCACTAGCTATGAGAAAAATGTGGCTGACATAGAAAAAGTGTTATTTCTGAGCGTCCATATTTCCAACTCTCATGGTGCCAAAGCATTACTGTGTTATGGCCATAAATAATGATAACTTCTCCAAAAAAAAAAAAATCTATATCAGACTAAATCAGGTGAATTTGAAAGAAGATTTTCTTGTTCCAGGAGTGTTAAAAAGTCTCATTTTAATGTTGATGGTAAACTCCACTGAGCACAATTTGATCAAATTATAGTCAAATTACTCTTGAAACTGATTAATAGATTTATTAGAATCTAGCTCTTTTTACACTACTCATTCAATTTACAGTTCATGTGCTTGATAGAAAAATGGTGTATCAGCATTCTCAAGATATTGCCACAAATCAAAATTAAACCCTCCCCATTTAGTTATAAAATAAAAACTACATACAGTGACAAACAAACAAACAAAACACACACACACACACACACACACACACACATGTTGTGTTGGTGAAGGTGGAAAACCAAGAAAAAGTTCAGAAAGGATGAAATATTATGTATATGTTAGTAACATATGAGCCCCATCTCTGTGTGTGTGTGTGTGTGTGTGTGTGTGTGTGTATGTTTGGGGGGGGCAGTGCAGTTGAAGGACTAAATTAAGTATTGACTGAACTCAAGAAATTTAAACTGTATTATAAAGAATGGGCAAGGGGATGCTGGGATATCTCAGTGGTTGCTCACTTGTCTCCCAATCACAAGGTCCAGGGTTTGATTTCCGGCCCTGGACAGTACAAACCCATATGCTAAACTTGGTTCTCACCTCCCATACAGGATGCCCTTTGTTTTGTTCCCATCTTGTGGGGCTCCACATCCATCTGTGTGGAAAGAAACCATGTCACAACTAATGAAGTACAACTATGGAGACTGCTCTGGGCCCTCCACACTTTCTCTCTCTCTCTCTCTCTCTCTCTCTCTCTCTCTCTCTCTCTCTCTCTCTCTCTCTCTCTCCTTCCTCAAAAACAATAAAATAAATCCTAACAAACAAAGAAAAACAAAATGGGTGAGCTAGCTAGCAATTCTGGCAAAGAGATTTCATTAGTAATTGTGCTTTTCATTTTTAGTGTCAGATAATATTCTCAAGGTTACATGGAGTGGTACAAATTTCTGTATAATAAATAGTTACTCAGTTGTAATATTTATCATGATTGTGTCTGATGCCAATTGGTGTTATTTACTGACATTTCTAACTGAATTTGGGATATTTGCTAGAAAACTTCTATCTGAGATAATAAAGAAAGGTAGATGGTTGTCAGATTTTTGCTTAACAGTGGGGAAGAAGGGTGGAAGAATTCCATTATAAATAAAGCTTCCCTGAACATTCTTGTACAGAAATTTTTGTGGACTCACTTTTTTTTTTCTGTCTCTAAGGTAAATAGCTTGAGGTAGAATTGCTGAGTCAGAAAGTAGATGTTGGATTTCTAATTCTGCCAAACAGATCTACTAAGTTCTTATCCCACTAACGTTTCTGTTAGCAATATATATTTTGAGTTCTCTACATCCCTTCAACTTTTGGCTTTTCAGTTGTTTTTCATTTTAGCCATTCTCAGGGGTGTGAAGAAGTGTTCTGTTTTTCAGGCATATAACTCTTAACCCCAAGGCTCAGGGTGATTACGTATGATGCTCAGAACCATTCTGATGTATCTGAACAGTATTTTAAACAACTAAATTCATGAAGATATCAGTTAGGTTATAAAACATGGTGAAATTTCAGCAGAATATTGAGAAAGTATTAAAATGGTTTCTAGACATGAACAAAAACAAAATGTTAGCTATAGAAGATAAGTGACTATGGTTCAAATTAAAATTCTCTCCTTCAAATCAAAATGGTGATTTATTTCATATTATGATTTAATTCCTTGGAGAAGAGCTTAACTGAATAAATCCCAGATCATTTTAATTTTACTCCAATAGGTAGCTTTATTTTCTTTTTTAAAGTGTTTCTCCTCAGGGTTCCTGTCAAAAATCCAGACTATGAGACTGCTAAGAGAAAAAGACATACAAGACAGATACGACAGGTAAAGAAAATAACTCCATGAGGTAAATCCTCTAGGGTCCAATTACCAACTGAAAAATTGAAGAAGTCAGATTCATTTCTGTCTTCAGACATTCTGTTATCAATTTATTTTGCTGTCATATCACAAATATTAGGTAAACAAACATTTTCTCCAGAACTAGAGTTAGGGTTTTTACTGAAGTTGATACATTATATATTAAACTATACATCCCATTTGATAACTACAGAAAATTATAATTATAATGTACTGTTTTCCTTATCTTTTATTACTAAAAATCATATCGTATGCTTTTAAAAAATGAAGAAATATCTAAATCAGAAGTTACTTTCTAAGAAAAATTAAAAAATGAAAAAAAGAAGAGTTTATATAAACAAACTATTTAAAAGTTTTTCTTTTATTTACATCTGGTTCTTATTACAATTTGGTAAATAAACTAATGTAATCTGTCTTATTTATTTTTTGCCATTGAACAATCGCTTAAAAACTTAATGAACAATTTTATCACTGTTGGAAGAGATGAAGAGAATCTATTATTCTATTTATCTTCTAAACCAAATTTTGATGACTGAGTCTATGAAAAAAAGACAAATAAAATCAAATAGACTGAGTCACATTTTTCAAATGAGAATATGGAAGAATCTTAAATAGATTCAATTTCATGTGTAAAAGACAAAAGATGTAATGTTTAACATGATATCTATTATTAAATTTTAGTGAATTTAAGAACTGTGGAGAGAACAGTGAAAGGACTGATTTTCAAACAAATCAGAATGATAGACTATATGCAGAGACTAGTGGTTATAGTAAATAAGTGAATGTATATACATCTGAAATAAGGGTAGAAATTGTGAAATATTAACCTTGTACTACATTCAACTTGACATTTTTACTGAATGTTTCAAAACCATTTGGTACCTTATTATACCTCATAATATCTGTGTAAAGAAGATTCTATCCATCAATCTATACTATACAGATTATCATGTTTCGTAAGTTAAATATATAAACTTATGTCAGCAAAACAAGAGGGCTACATGGTTGCAAACATCTTACTATTATTTCCATCTTGATTAGGCAGCATTCATCAGGTAGACGTATTCCATCTTATTTCCTCCAACTACCAACGCTGACTTAAAACTCTTTAACCTGGTAAAGACAATAGTTTTCCCACATAGAAAGAACAATCATAAAACAATCACTTGTATTAAAGATCAATTAAAATAATTTTAAATGCTTTTGAATATCAGTTCTTTAAAATTAATATACAAAATAGTTTACCACTCTGACAACTACCAAAAAAATAGTTGGAAAAGGGACCATGATGATATTTTTGATTAAGATGAATTACCTGAAAGCAATAAAATTATGGGCTCCTATTAGTGATGTCAGCATTTATATATCAGAGCACTGATAGTTAGAAAGATAAAGTAGACTGTTGAGAGAGAGCAAGATGGCGGCATGAGAGGAGAACCCAGACACCTACCTGGGAAGGGACATACGAACAAAAAGGAACCCACAGGGGAAACCCTGAGAAGCACCCTCAACTGAGAGAACCACACAATGCAGAACAACACACAAAGGTTAGAGGAAAAAGGGGAGAGCGGGAGAGGGAGGGAGAAGGAGCAGTTTGGGGACAGGAACGGAGCGCGGAGCGCGGCCCGGGGCTGGCAAAAACAAAGGGGGGTTGGGGGACTACGGTCAAAGTGGAGCTAGACCCAGGGCGGGCTGGAAGCCGAGACCTAGGGAGCATGGAAGCCCCACAAGACTGTGGACAATTTAACATCCCAACTCAAGGGGCGACACGCGGTGCCCTAATCAGATCACAGAGCCTAAAGTGGCACAGGGACTGTGGAGCAGGGCGGCGGCACTTCCCGGCGGGCGGGGTGAGAGCCGGGCACCAGCCCGAAGCAGCTCGGCACCCCTGATTCACAGAGGAGACACAGCTGAGCTCCTAAGGTTGTCTGTGAGGGAGCACCTTTTGAAGACAGGGCTCTTGGAGTGAGGGCAGCAGCTCAGTGGACACTGAGGGAGCACGCTGGGCAACAATAGACGTGCTTAGAGTGCATCCTGGTCCTGCAGAGCAGCCGCAGCCGAGCCTCTGCCAAGCCCCACCTGCCTGCACCACAGCTAAGCGGCGCCCCGGCAGGCAGGCCCACAGCCGGCAGGCAGGCCCACAGAGACTGAAAAAGCAGCCCGGCCAGAGGGGAAGAAAAGCCCCGAGCTGCTCGCTCAGCCCCCACTACTGCTGAGCTGCAAGCAGACAGGCTCACAGAGCCATTGAAAAGGCGGCCCGGACCACCATCCTCCCTGCAAACAGAGGAATCTGCTATTGTGTCTCAGGCCCGCCCTAGCTCCTACTCACACGCCCCCACCCCCGGAACCACACCTTCACTACCCTGCCTTCTAACAGCTAAAACTGCAACCTAAAAGAACAGCCCCAAGGCGCAGAACGGACTGCTTCCCCCAACCCTCTCCCAAAATCTCCTCCTCCCACAACTGAGAAGCCCACCTGATAGGAAAACCCCCAGTGGGAAAGCATACTCATGAGCAGAGGAAAAAGAACCACATCAAACACAATGCACACCTCAGAATCCAAAGCCCCTCCAGAAGATGAGGGGCATTCTTTAGTAAAGGAGCTTGCACACTTGGAA
>PVKE010043844.1:0-13226 GCA_004027555.1 Craseonycteris thonglongyai | reverse complement strand
CATCTTCTGTCTTTCCCTTGATTTCTATCTTTTCCTCATTTTCTAACTTCTCCTTCTCTTCCAAAGTACAAGCCATTTCTGGCTTTCCCACATCCTGTGGCTGTTCTTGGTGCTCCATCTTTACTTGGTTTTCAGGTAATCCTTCATTTTCATTGCAGAGTTTTTCCATGTTGGGATGTCTCCTCCTTTTCCTGTCCTGGGGGTGGGGTGGGGAGGGGAGGGGAGGAAAAGGAGACAAAGAGGAGACAAGGGAGCCTGAGGGTTTGGGGTGGGATGCAGGTCGTGTAATACTCGCATCTCGTCCCTAGTCAGGATTCACCTGACCTGGCATATTCCTCCAAGGGTGCCTTCTGCCACACTTTCCTCCACCATTCCCCCCTCCCACGCGAGCCAGTCATTTCTGGCAGACCCTGCCATTTCCTCTGTGTGCTCGGCGTGGTGACAGTGTGCAGAAGATGGGCAGTGGGGCTCCCAATTCTGCCTGGGCCATGCTCCCCACATGCCCCACCCCTCTGGGTCCTTATCAAGTGCGCCCTCCTTCACTGACCTGCAGGAATTGTGACCAGGTTCCTCCTCCTTTTCTAGCCTAGCAGAGGGCTGAGAAAAACAGACACGCAGTCCTGCAGACAGACAGGAGACAGCAGCTGGGCGTTTGATGGATGAACAGGAACTAGGGTCCCTTTTCTGAATCCCAGTCCTCCTCACCCAAAGTCTCCCTACCCCGCCTCCTCTGCCCCCCCCCGCACCCCAGACGCCATTTCTTTTCACGCCTCCGGTGCCAGAGCAGGATGTTTTCCACACTAATTTTGGATCTCTGCGTCCTTCTCCCCAGAGGCAACTCGTCTCCCCACCGTCGAGGTCAACTTTTTTCTCAAAGCAAAGGAGTGGAAGACAGGGTTTATCTCCACTGTCTCACAGCTGGGGCGACCCCCAGCTCACCGTCTCCAGCTCCAAAATGGACGGAGGGCAGCGGGGAGGAGGTGCGGAGAACGAGGGCACGGGTACTGGAGGTGTCTTCCTTCCCCAGCCTCTGCCCGTCGGGCTCTCGCTCCCCTTTAGCCATTTCCCAGCGCCATCTCTATCTGCACTCGGGCCGGCTTCTCTTGCCTCCGGCTTATCCCCAACCTTTTTCCTTTCCGTGCCCATTCCTCCTCATCCATTCTAGGGTCCGCCGTGGCAGCGAAGGCCCTCGCACTGACCTGAAAGAACCTGGAACAACAATTAGGAGCTCGCAGAAGGCTCGGGGTCCGACAGCAGCGGAGGGCGGGCACCCGGACTGGTGCCCACATCTGCGCCCCAGCGGTCACGTGAGCATACGTCGCCCGAGACCCGCCCCTCCACTAGCCGGCATCTGCCAAGCCACACACATCGCCGCTCCCCAGCAGGTCCACCTCCACCTCCCGGGGTCCTTTTGTCCTTTTCATGTCTCCTTGAAAAGTTAATCAAACAAAGAAGTTTAATGAAACCACAGAGACTTTTTGTCTTCTATGGGTTGGGCAGACCGCGGGGAGGAGTCTTGACAGCGTTGCTCTTAAATTCCATTGAAAGAATGTAGACCTATCCAATTAAACTGTACGAGTGTGAACTTCAATATTGTACAAAGTGGAAGGTGGCATTTAAAAAATAGGACAGATACTCCCCTCAAAATGAAATTCCCCATTTCGTAACGTGAACAAATTTTCTAATGAATTAAATATTTAAATCTAAATGAAATTATACTTCAAGCAGAATAAAAGAACGATGAAGTCTCTTTTTTAAGAGACTGAATTTACCATAGACAGTGACCAGACTGTATATGACAGTAGATTGTGACCCACGGCCTCTGCACAGGCAGCGCAGGAAGCCAAGCCACAGACCTTGCTTCAAACTTCAGGGCTCGGTCAATGACTGCAGCCAACCCAATCATACAAAATGCTTTGCTTCTAGTTAACCTGTTTCCAGTTACCCCACAGTGACTGACAACTTCTAATCAGAGAATACCCGAAGTCTTTCCTTTTTTCACTCTAAAGCTTTCCTGTTCCCCTGCCTGTCTTTAAGGCTTGGCCAACTAAAAGTGGTGGTGGCTGACTGTTGTAACAGCTCTGAAAAAACTAGCCTCCTTTTCCACTTAAGCATTTTGTGTGGAAGGCTTTTAAAAATATGACAAAGAGATGAACACTTAAGGAAAAAGGTAATAGGTTTGATTACAAGAAACTGTGTACTAGATTTCTTGAGTGATAAGGAATCACATGCACCCTTTCCTGCTTTTATTGAGTGTATTGGTAAAAGTTTTCTGCAGGACAACTTTGTATATTATTTAAAAATAAAAATATTTGGTATTTTGACGCAGTAATTCCAGTTCTAATAGTTGCCAATGAAGATAATTAATAAAGTGCTAAAATATAGTCTTATGTTTTAAAACATTTTATTTAAAAAATTCCCATAACAATTGCTTATTATACATTTATTCTTTGCTGGAACTAAGGCTATATTAGTGATTATGTAGACTTTGTTTATAATGTGAAAAATGGAATATCACAATATTCATCAGTACAGATTTAGTTACATAATCTTCTTAGTACATTTGTTTACCCTGGTTTTCTTTGGATGCTTGGTTTAGAAAAATAATTAATCCTTTTTTATGTAGGTGCTCAATACACAGTAAAAATAATTATTAACTATTTATAATCCCAAATTACTCTGGGTGATGGGAAAAAGGATATCCATAGGATGTGGATTGCTCTCCAGAGAATGCCACCCATGTGCCAAGTACTGCACTAATGATCGTATCTGGTGTGGACTTCATTTATACTTATTGGAGGAACTCATACCTCAAGGAAGCAATATGATTTATAAAGCTACAATCTTAACTCCATGTAGTACTGGAATAAGCATAGTAAGAGGAATAAAACTGAGAGAGCCCACTAACATCCCCAAGTATAGAAGTTTCTAGTATGTGATAAAGAAGCATTTCTGATGAGTAGTAAAAAAAAATAATAAGCTGTGACAAAAATTTTATTTGTATAATTACTTAAATAACTAAAGGAAAATAAAGAACCTTATTTTCTGATATGCATTCAAATTATTTTCAGAGTACACAAGAAAAATAAAATAAAAGACTTCCAGATTGTAAGGAACGAAGTAAAACTACCTCTATTTGGAGATTACATGATCTTATATAGAAAATTCCAAGGAATCCACCAACAAACAATGAGAACTAATGAGTTCAACAATGTGGCAGAAAAACTATTAAATACTGTTGAAAGGAATTAAAGAATATAAATAGAAAGACAGCCTAAGTTCATAGAGTGGGAGATTTAATATTGTTAAGATGGGCAATTTTTCCCACATTTGTCTACAGACTCAATACAATCTCTATGGCAAGCTCAGCTGGCTTCTTTGTAGAAATGGACAAGCTTATTCCAAAATTTATATGGCAATGCAAAGAATTCAGAATAGACAAAACATTCATGTAATAAGAACAAATGTAGAGTTTTCACACTTCCAGATTTTGAAATTTACTGTTAATCTACAGGAATCTAGACAGTGTGGTAATGGCATGAGGACTTAGAGACCAATGGAATAGAATTGAGATCCCAGAAATAAACCCTCACATTTACAGATTTTCAACTAGAGTGCCAACAAATCCAATAGTGGGAGAATAATTTTTTCAATAAACGATGTTGAGATAACTAGCCTTAAGGTGACCAGACGTCCCGCTTTTGGCGGGACAGTCCTGAGTTTTAACAATGTGTCCCGCGTCCCCGCGGCGTTTTAAAAAAGTCCCGATTTTTGGAAAGAATGCACGACAAGCTAGGGAACGGTGGGAGATAGACCAAATTTTTAATCAAGAACCCCCCCCCCCCCCGCCCCGGTCAATGGTGTCTCGCTTTACCAATGTTAAAATCTGGTCATGCAAAAATTACGCCATATATAAAACTGAAATCAAAATAAAAGTTCTAAATATAAGAGCTAAAACTATTAACCTTTGAGGAGAAAATACAGTTTTAACTCCTCAGGAACTTAGATTAGGTAATGATTTCTTAAGCTATGACACCAAAACCTCAAACAACAAAAGAAATATAGATAAATGGGACTTCACCAAAATGTAATTTTTTTTTAAATTTAAATGTCATTTAAAAAGTGAAAAGACAACCTTCAGAATGAAACAAAGAATTTGAAAGTAATATTTTTTATATAAGGGACTTATATCTAGAATATATAAAGAATTCTTACAACTCAATTAAAAAAAACACAAATAACTCAGTTTACAAATTAGCAAGGCAGTTATAAGTTATGGGGAGTGTACAGGGCAACATAAGGAATATAGTCAATAATATTGTAGTAAATATGTGTGGTGCCAGATGGTTACTAGACTTATCATAGTGATTACTTTGTAAGATATATATAAGTTGTGATAAAAAAAAAATATGGTGAATGGGGAAGCCAGGATGGCTCAGCGAGTTGAGTGCTTGGTTTGCAGCCTTGGGGACCAAAGATCGAGTCTTGGTCCTGGCTCATGGAGACCCATATGCTGAACCTGGGTGTGCTTCCCATGTGGGAGGCCCCCAGTCCAGTTTCCATCCTGTGCGGCCCCTGCCTACCTGTGCAGAATGAAAACATGTTGAAAACTGATGAGGAACAACTATAGAGACTGCTCTGGGCCCTCCCCTTCTCTCTGTCTCTGTCTGTCTCTCCTTGTCTCTGTCAAAATAAATAAAATAAATCTTTAAAACATATGGTTAATGTTTAAGTTAAAAACAGATTGATTGTGGGGATGCCCAGATAGCTCAGTGGTAACCACTGGGATGGTTTGATCGCAAAGTTTCTTGCCTCCCATGTGGAAGTCCTTAATACAGTTCCCACCCTGCATGGCTCCACATCTACTTTTGTGGAATGAAACCATGTCACAACTAATAATGTACAACTATGGAGATTCCTCTGTTTCTTCCCCCTTCTCTCTCTCTCTTTCTCTCTCTCTCTCTCACACACACACACTCACTCAAACACAGACACAAAAATAAAATCTTTTTAAAGATTTATTTTTATTGTTTTTGACAGAGAGAGGGAGATACAGAGACAGAGACAAAGAGAAGGAGGAGGGCCCAGAACAGTCTCCATAGTTGCACATCATTGGTTTTTCCACATAGTTTAATTCCACAGGTGGGCAAGGGGCTGCACAGGACAAGAACTGGGCCGGGGTCTTCATCTCGGTGAGAACCAAACTGGGGGCACTTCCCCAGTTCAGCATATGGGTCCACAAGGGCCGGGTCCAGGATTCGATCCTTGGTCCCCAGGGCTGCAACATGAGCGCTTAACCCACTGAGCTATCCCGGCTTCCCAAAATCTTTTTATAAAGTAACCTCTTTTAGACCCAGTTGGTTTACCCATCTGTGAAATGGGAGAATGGATAACAGTAAAACAAACAAACAAACAAACAAACAATAAAAAAACTGACAATGTCAAGTGTTGACAAGGATACAAAGTAACTGGAATCCAGATAAATACTCTAGGGTTAAGTGTAAATTGATACACTTTGGGAAACTGTCAGTATCCACTGAGGCTAAACATTCATGTATGTGCTGACTTAGCAGTTGCACTCATTGTACATTTCAAAAGAAATGAGTCCCTGTGTCCACCAAAAAAAAAAAGAAAAAGAAAAAGAAAAAAGAAGAACAGGACTGATTATTAACCTCAAAACTTAAAGCAACACAAATGCCCATCAACAGGAAAATAATTTTAAGGTCCTATAATGCATTATAATACAGAAATGAAAATGAACAAACTACAGCTACAAACAGCACCATGGAATAAATATCACAAATATAACATTGTTACTTCCATTGTAATCCCTTCATCTAAGGGGCAGATTTGAAGACACAAGAAAGAATTCAAGAACAATGAAAAGGAGAAGCAGCTCCTGAAACTCAACCTGATATCTGACATCACCAGCTGTTGGAGTTTGTTAAGGGGAAAACATGCTTATGCATTTTAATTTGAATTAATTACTCACATAAAGATTGAAGTGAGTCAAGCAAATTAACACTGAACTCGTTTTTATTTTAAAGCAATTCCTGTCAAACAGATTAATGCAGAGAAGCACAGTTTCTATAAGCCTCTGATGGATTTAATATCATGCCTGATGGACCAGGCATTAGAGTGATATTCAAGAGATCATCTGGATCCTGATGCCAGTTCTGACTCAGTAGCTATATAATCTTGGGTAAGGTCCATCACCTCTCTGGTAAGTTCTCATCTGGGAAAGAACTCTCTGTTTCTAGGATAGAATTCACCATGCCAGTCCAATTATTTTAACATGAACAATAACTATGAATCTGACCCTAAGAAGAATACTCATACTTGCCCCCCCCCTATAAAAAAAAAAGACTCCTCATGGTTAACTGGGCTCAAATTCATAACCAGACTGTAGCAGTCATTGTTTATAGAGGTTCCTCATGCACACCACATTTCAGTGAAAAGACACAGATTGGACTGTCAAGCCTCCTGCACTGTACTCCTGCTATCTGAGTTGACCCTTATGTAATAACAGAGCTCCTAGGATGCTTGAAATTTTTGACCAATAGGACTGAGACCTTACCTATCCAATTGGAGCTGCGTAGCTATATCCTCATTTGCGTCTTTAATTTTTTTAATTTTTTTATTGTTTTTGACAGAGAGAGAGAGAAGGGGGAGGGCCCAGAACAATCTCCATAGTTGCGCATCATTGGTATTGGTTTTTCCACATGGTTTCATTCCACAGGTGGGCAGGGCTGCACAGGGTAGGAACCAGGCCGGGGTCTCAGGCCGGGGTCTCACCCCGGTGAGAACAAAACTGGGGACACTCCCCAGTTCAGCATATGGGTCCTTACAGGCCGGGGCCATCCCTCGGTCCCTGGGGCTGCAAAGTGAGCACTTTACCCACTGAGTCATCCCAGCTTCCCCCTCATTTGCATGTCAGAGTGACTCCATTCCAACCAGTCAGAACAATGAGGATTTGTAGCCTTAATTTGCATATAAATTGATCAATCAGATACCAGGAATGGGAACTTCTCTATATATGTCAGCCTCCCCTCTCTCTCAGTGGAGCACTTTCAGCCTCCATGGAAGATTCTGTTTCTCTGGTGGTATCTATAACCTGAAAGCTGAAGCTGCAACACAGATGTGGAGCTCTCACCAGAGCTGTAACACAGGGCTTGCCTTTCCTGAGTTGTTTCACATCCCTGCTGTTCCATAACCATGCTGTATCATAATAGTGTTGTATCTCTAATAAGCTATCACACAGTCTTGTCTTTACACAGCCAAGCTGTTTGACAATTGAGCTATTTGCATTGAATGAAGTCTCTCTCCCTTAACTGCATGCCTAATTGAGTACTTCTGTTGGCATTGAATTGGCAGTGATGACCTTTGGTTTGACACTTTATTAAAACAAAATCCCTAATGGTGCATAGTAAAATACCTGGTCAAACACGTCCACGAAAAATTATATAGTCCCTGCCTAACTTCAACTCTCAGGAGCTGATGCTATTTATACTCACCCCTGTGTAGGAAGACTTAGTTACATTATGGATAGGTTTCAAGATTCCAGAAAAATTCTGAGGCAACAACAGCCGTGTCTGTGAATGGCAGAGCTACCCTTGTCACAACCCTTACATTAATACAAGGGAAGGACTGGATTGATGACTTGGGAGAGGGGAGTACAGGTGCTTTCATGCTCTACTCATATCCTCCAGTGACCCTCGATTTATGTTTAAAGTCTCTCATAATAAGGTGAAAGAGTACATGACCACATTTCCAAGCTGTCTCCTCCTGTATTCCACATCCATTTTCTTCTTATCCAGGAGTGACTGGCCATGATCAAAGAGGAGGAGGGCAACAATGGGTTAAGGATCAGGACCAACCCTATTTTATTGGTCACTATCCTATGGTAAGGATGTCATCCTGCTAAGTTAATGCAGGCATATATGCTTGAAGGTGAAAAAATAAATATAATAATAATATTGAGATAACTCGAGGAAAAGATAGTGGGGGAAAAGTCATCTTATTTTGCTTGATCAATCACCATGGTTCACTTAATATTATGTAAGGGCAGGTCCTTTATTTACTGAGCCAGTAAAGAATGGGACATGAACTCATCCTCTCATTGGACACTCTCATCATCAAAGTGATTTATAATTGCAGGACATTAAGATTTGTGTTTTTCGGGGAAGCTGGGATGGCTCAGTGGGCTGAGCACTCACTTTGTAACCCCAAGGTCCAAGGACCGAGTCTCAGTCCTGGACTCAGCCCATGTGGACTCATATGCTGAACTGTGGTATGCTTCCCATGGAGGGGGGCCCATTTCAGTTCCTGACAGTTGAGCTTCCATGTAGGAGGCCCCGGTTCACCCCTGGCTCATGGGGGGCATGCCTCTTATGCGGGAGGCCCGCGACCCAGTTCCCACCCTGTGCAGCTCTGCATCCACCTGTGTGGAACAAAACTATGTCGAAAAACTAATGATGTACAACTGTGGAGACTGCTCTGGGCCCTCCACTTCTGTCTCTGCTTCTCTGTCTCTCTCTGTCTCTATCCCTCTCTGTGAAAAACAATAAAATAAATCTTAAAAAAAAAAGAAGAAGTAGCAGCATCCAAGAATACCCATGTGTAAGTTTACCTAGAGTAGAGCGCAGGAATGTGTATGTGCGGTGATACCCTGCTTCTTACAGACTTTTCTTGTAAAAAAAAAAAAAATTCTGTTTAAAAAAAATGAAATATAGACTAGACAAAAATAAAAGCAAATAAATCTCAATGCAATAGAATAGTAATTTCCGAGTCCAGGGAGATTGTTAAAGGTATTATTTCCTGAAAATTTTGATTTATCTATTTTTGGGGGCTTTCTGTTTGCTTGTTTTTTCTTTATTTTGTATGTTAAAATGAATTATTAAAAAGTTTCTGGTATTCTTATTCTATTAATACTGTTTTCCCCAGATTCAGGTTTATAATATGTTATTTACTATAGTTAAAGCCATTTTGCTTATTTAGTCTTTTTCATAAAACACACAATTAGAGCAGGCTTGCTCATTTGTACCCTTTATTCCTCATTTACTCCCCAGATTAAAAATGAGGTATACTCATTTCACTTCCCACCTTCAACATCGAGCTCAGTTCTTCTCTCTTCTTACCAGATTCATCTGTCTCAATCAGCCCCGCACTCTCAGAATTACAGTGCATTTTAAACATTATTTTTTACAACTTCTGTTTACTTTCTGTATTTACAAGTGCAAAACAGCCAAAGCCCACAACTGTCCTAATAAATTTGATATATAAAAATGCCTTCTAATACAGTATGTCGAAGACCAGTATGCTGGAATAACTGGCAAAACATTTGTATGGCATTATGACAAACATTGGCATTTTGCAGCAGCAAAAATTGGCATAACATAAATTAAATGATTTAGTGAAATGTTTTATTTGGTGTTTTTTTTTCCTCTGAATATATCCACAACTCTATCTCTGAACAGATACAATTTCTAAAAGAATCTTTGCTTTCCCCAAATTCTTTTTTGGATGTGTAAGTCCATCATGTCGTCCCTTCCTACCCCTAGGGAATTTACTTGCAGTGATTTTATGATAGTTTTTCTACATCTTTGCAGTAAAATCCTTTTTCAAGTCCTCGTAAAGATTTATTTAATATACCAGATAATGATAAATAATAGTGCTGATAAAATGGCTCAGTTTTTATGAATTGTATCTTAATGATGGTAATACTAGTATTTCACCATGAAACAAACATCATCTGATTAACAAAGGTATTTAAAGCATGCATAAAAATTAATTGAAGACTTTCCCCTTTAATGTCATAAAATGACTCTATTTGTAATTTCCTCAATCTGAGGCATCTTTATATTCTTGAATGTATCCTGATTTCCCTATTTATTCTTTTTTATCATGATGCCAAATCTAACAGATAACAATTTATGTAGAATTTTATATCCTCATTTATAAATGTAACTGATTGGAACTCTTTTTAAATAATATATATATTTTTATTTATTTATTTTGACAGAGAGAGAGAGAGAGAGAGAGAGAGAGATACAGAGACAGAAATAGAGAGAGACCTGAACTGGGGGAGCTCCCAGTTCAGCACATGGTTCCGCACGGGCCGGGGCCAGGGCTGGGATTCAATCCTTGGTCCCTGGCGCTGCAAAGTGAGCGCTTAACCCACCGAGCCATCCCGGCTTCCCCTGGAACTCTTTTTAGCATGTTCTTTTCTTACTATATTTTCTTTAAATAAAAATGTAAATTGTAAAGCATCTGACATACTTTAATTAACAGAAAAATATTCCTGTTACTTAATGGTCTGACATTAAATACTTTTGGAAGCCTGGAAGCCTAGTATGGGTAGCTCATTGATGATATCAATTGCTTCTATTTTCTTAGTTCTTAAGTCATTTTTAGGGAGGAGTGTGGGCTAATTTCTGTAATTTATACTTTTTACAAATCCACACACTTTACCAATATTTGCAAGTGTATTATCATACCGGTAGGTATTTGAAAGAGATATCCTTTCCACTGAATAATGTTTTCTATATTCTTTTTTTTTTCTCTCTCTCTAAGGTGATTACTTAGATATATAATGTACAATTTTTTCCCAGTCAACAGCTCTCATATTCACCAATTATTCAGTTTAGGGTCTTTTCCTAGGGTTTAAGTATTTTCAAGAAAAACAATTCTAGTCTTGGTTAATATTTAAGGATATTTTACATTTTATAAATATACCTATTTATGCTTGTGTTCTGTATTTGGAGACTGGTTTTGCCATTTTTTTTCTTATCAGAATTGGAGGCAGTAGCTTATCACCTAGGTTTGTCACTTTCCAGGAATGCCTCCCCTAAGTTTTCAAGTTCCTGCTCAAGCTAGGGTGGCTTAGCCCAGGACAATATATTCTGGGTTGGTGGACAAATGGCACAAACCTGACCAGCATCATTCCTCTGCCATCATGGACCTGGGTTGCAGAGGTCAGAGCTCTCAAGGACTGCAAATTGAATTTTCTACAATTTAAGTTCTACAAATAGCATCCTCATAGTGCTCTTGGTGAAGGCTATAGAAGCTTTTACATCATGTGCTATTCCAGGCCTTTGAAATTGCTCTTGCTAAAAAAAACTATCCAGTTACATTTCACATCGTGTGACTTATTGGCAGTGTTTACTGCACTACATTACGTCCAATCAGATGTTTTGTGTACCTAAGACCTCATTTGCATACAGGACATATATAAATAGACACCAAACACCCTTCTCTTTCATTCCAAGGTACTGGAAAATAATGTCCATCACGAGTGAGCGCCTTTTAAGAAAGGCATCAAAAGTGTTCAATAGGGAAATCTGGGATGGCTCAGCGGGTTAAGCGCTCGCTTTGAAGCCCCGGGGACAAGGGATCGAATCCCGGCCCTGGCCCGTGCGGACCCACATGCTGAACTGGGGTGTGCCCCCAGTTCAGTTCTTGCTGGGACCTATGTGGGAGGTTCCCAGCCCAGTTCCTGCCCTGCGCAGCCCTATGCCCACCTGTGGAGTGAAACTATATGGAAAACTAATGTCAACAATGGGGACTGCTCTGGGCCCTCCCCCTTCTCTCTGTCTCTGTCTCTGTTTCTCTCTGTCAAAAATCAATAAAATAAATCTTAAAAAAATGTTCAGTAATGATACATTATATCACTTTACCAAACAGTCAGTCCTCTTAGTTATTATTCTAGGCCATCTTTTCACAGGGTCTCTAAGATAAGGTTATTTACTATTGTTTTCTCATGCATGTATAGCATCATTTTCCAAAGATACATTATATATCACAATGACAATAGACTTCTATTAGACCAGATATTAAAGATATCTGTACTAATATCTGATATCTTCTTATGCTCATCTAACTTCTTTTTAGGAAGTACATTGTAGTATGAATTTATAATTTAGGTTTATATGAGGTAAGGCTATGCTATTGTAAGTTTTAAATGAATTAAAAATAAATATATTAAAATTATCAATTTTTAATATTTAGCATAGTAAATATGGACAAATATAACCCACATAAAAATTTTAAAACTTCATAATTTTTTAAATCTGTGAAGTGCTCTGAAACCCAAACTGCTACAGGTATTGTGTGCAGTGTAATCACATCAACTGAAAACATTTAGCCTCTTTTTCAAAAATGTTTTTTCTGTAGAAGGAGATGGCCGTCCCTTCCTCACCTTGCCAAATTTCATTTGCATATTTCTAGCAGAAATTATTTCCATTGCTGTAAGTTGCCTAAAGCTTGCAGTTATAAATAACTTCCATGAAATCAGAATCAAATAACCCAGAAGGTTGTACACATAATTTTCTTTTGAAGAACAATTTTCCCTGTAGTCTCCCTGTGTGTGATAAATAATAGTCTCAAAGAAAGATTTTTCTTTTTAAATTGCAGTATAATTGACATACAACATATTAGTTTCAGGTGTACAGTATAATGATTCAATATTTGTATATTGTGCAAAATGATCACCACATTAAGTCTAGTTAACATCTGCCACCATACATAGTTACAGATTTTTTTGTGTAATAAGGAATTTTAAAATCTGCTCTATTGGGAACTTTCAAATATGCAATACAATATTAACTATAATTGCCATGCTGCACATTATGTGTCTGTGACTTACTCATTTGGTATCTGGAAGTTTGTACCTTTAGACTGCCTTCACCCATTTGGCCCAACAGTTATTCCCCCATCTCTGGCAATGGGCAACCACCAATTGTTCTCTGTATCTATGAACTTGTTTTTTGTTTGTTTGTTTGTTTTTGACTTTTTGTTTCTTTGTTTCTTTCTTCTTCTTTTTTGGTTTCCATATAAAGTGAGATCAAAGGATATTTATCTTTCTCCACATGACTTATTTTACTTATCACAATGCCTTCAAAATGCATCTATGTTATTGCAAATGGCAGCATTTCATTATTTTTATGGATGAATAATATTCCATTGTGTGTGTGTGTGTGTATGCCACATTTTCTTTTTTTTCTATTTTTTTATTTATTTTTTTATCTTCTCACATTTATAGAGAGAAATTATCTTTTTGTCTTCAGTGCATAGTTATTTCTATTTTACTTTTTGACAGATAGAGAGAGAGACAGAGACAGAGACAGTCAGAGAACCAAACTGTGGGAACTCCCCAGTTCAGCACGTGGGTCCTGCCTGGGCCGGAGCCGGGATTCGATCCCCGGTCCTCATGGCCTCAAAGCGAGCGC
>PVKE010043843.1:0-13226 GCA_004027555.1 Craseonycteris thonglongyai | reverse complement strand
ATAGGTCTCTGTGTCTTTGTAACTTTCAGTTTTATATTCCACCTATAAGTGAGGTCATATTTTTCCGGATTCTTTCATTCTGACTTATTTCGCTTAATAAGATGGTCTCTAGGTCCATCCATGTTGCCACAAATGACTGTATTTCATCATTTCTTATCGCTGAGTAGTATTCCATTGTGTAAATGTACCACATCTTCTGCAAAGTGCCAACTTGCTTTCCCATTTGCTTCACTTTACACTCTTACCAACAAAGTATGGAAATTTCTCTGTCATTGTAGCATAGCTAGAATATCATTACTGTTATTGTTACTTGCTAAGTGATAGGTGAAAATGCATTACATTTTTGTTTTAATTAATGCAATATTAATTATTTATTTATATATTCTCTGCTGGCTTCTAAAGTCTTCAAGAGTAAAGACAATCTTGTCTCTGCAACCCCAGGACCAAGTACCGGTAGAGTGTCAGTACATAGCAGATTAAATGTATATATATATGGAGCACCCAAGACCTCTCTGTATTAGTTCTTATAACTGTGTGCCAATCTATAGTTATCTCAAGAGAAAATGTTAAAAAAATCTATTGCTGTGTACTAACATAGCCCCACCCCCACCTTGAAGGGAAAGAAAACTAGTGAGCTCGGAGGAACGGTGGCTGGGAATCCCACCTGCTTTCCCTTGGTGACAGAGATTGATAGGTGGCCTAGTAAAACAGGGCATTAGAGTGCAAACAGACCATATTTTGTATACTGGTGTCAAAGCATTGGGCAAAGTAACCTCTTTTGATCTCAATTTTCTTATCTGCAAAATGGGTTGTTGGAGGATTTCCAGTTAATATACAAAGAGAATGTCCTTCTGCTTGACCTTTAATTGACCTGCCTATTCCCAAGCCCTGACATATAATACTCATCAAAAGACGATTATCTCTCCCTTATCCAGCTAGATTCTCCCCCAATTCCTGATTATATACATAGTACACAAATATATTTATTTTTAGCAACTGTAAAGTTTCTCAATACAGAAATAATGATCACAGTCCACCATTAAAATTAATTTCTTTGTGTCAAGGCAGTACTACTAATAGAACTTCCTGTGTTAATAGAAAGATCCTTATGGCTTAAAACGTGATTCATGCCACCGATGAACAGAAATTTAAATCTTACTTTATGAACTTATATTTAAATTTAAATAGTCACATGTGGCTAGTGGCTGCCATGTAGGACAGGGTAGTGTGAAGATATTGCCGTGTGTAGACCAGTTTCTTATGAGATGCAGGGCCACAGGAGCAGTGAACTTTTAAGACATGGAGCTTGCCCCATAAAGTGGCCTACCCCTTGTAAGACTAGAGGAATGAGACAGGGGGAACGTCATCTTGCTAAGGCAATGAGTAGACTGATGGCTCTGGGTTGACAGGTCTGAGGAGGTGCAGGGTCAGCTTGGGGTGGGAGTTGGTTCAGGACAGACTGAGATTCAGGGTGGTTTGGGTAGAAAGTAGTAGTAGTAAAAGGGAAAACTAAGGCAAATGCTAAGAACCCCTGGAAGATGGGTTGGGGTGGGTGGCAGGAGAGGGGAAGTTTAGCATTTCCTGGGGAAATGTACTTGCATTTCTTTTCAGGCCATTGAAGTCCCTATCAGTGAAAGGCTAATATTGTGAAGTGAGAGATTAAGATGAGGATTGGATGATGAGTGCCCAAGCCAAAACAAAGAGCATACAGAAAACAATCTCTCCAACTTTCAATAAAGGTGTGTGTGGGGGGTGGGGGGGTGGGGGAGGGTGTGTGTGTGGGGAAGAGTAGTTTGTTTGTTTTTTAAAGCCCCTGCTAAACCTAGGGAATTTTTTCCAATAATCAAATTACTTAGGTGTTTGCTCACCTCCTTCTCATTAAATTTGCCCATCTTGTCATAGGTGAAATGTGTAATGAATAGAAACAGCAACTGATTGCAAAGTGTCTTAGTTGAAAGTCTTGCTGACCCAATCTAACTTGCCTATGAATTTGGAAAAAGGAAGAGAGCGATGGGGAGAATAGAAAGTTGTAACTACACGTTCTTTCCATCAGAGTCTTGTAATCAGGCTTACATCTGGAGGGTGCACCCACCTTCCCAAAGCACATCCATTCTCTTTAATTCCCTCTTTTAAAGTTGAAGAACCTGCGATTCAGCGATGCAGGTTTGTTGCCTGATGTCATCTGGTGAATGGCCGGCAGAGCTGGACCCGGAACCGGGGGCTCATCTAGCAGCCACTCGGCCACTGTGCTCTCTGAGCGCAGTGGTGGGATAGGAGCCCGGAACCATGTGTGCCTCACTTAGAAAACCATCGCTTTGGATTCTGTTCTTCATTTACTGTTTTCTCTAACTACACATAAACAGACTTTCAAAGTGGTTCTTTTTGCTTCAGTGATGCAACAGATCTCGACACTTGTTATGCCATTTTAGAAGCAAATGCAATGCAATTCACTATAAAGTATAAACATATATACTGTGTATAAGGCATCATGCTACCTTCTTGCTGGGAGTGACCCCACTGGTTGTCTAGTCCCATTGCTCACCTTAGAGATAAAGAAACTGAGGTGTCAGATACATCAGGCCACTTGCCCAGGGTCCCCATGGGCGAGTTAGTACATGCCTGATTCTAGAGCCCTGTTCTAACCCCAGGCCAGGGCCCTTTCCTCCTCACTTGACATTGGTTCAGCATTACTGCATACAGTTTTCATTCTGAAGTTGTGTTCATGTGGAAGAAGTGAGTTGTAGATCTGGAAGGAGTGGTTTGAGTAATAATTTAAATATCAGAGCCTGGCATTTAATAAAGAGCTGGGCTCAGATGTTCAAACGAATTGCCTTCAGTGATCTAATTCCATGAAACCTTTCTCGGTCCTCCATTTTGTATTGACTAGGTAGTCACAGCCGTAGTTCACATACCTTCCCAAACCATCTGTTCTCTTTTGAACACACCAGCACGCTGCTTCTCTTCCATGATGGATAAGCTCAGTTGATCTTTACAAAGTTTAGCCTCGTATAATTTGGCGCAGTTTAGCACCTCGCTTCCTTTGGTTTTCCAGTGTTCTCTCTGGTCTCCATCTCTCTGTCTTTGTTTCTGCTTCCTGTACTCTGAACAAAGAGACTCTAACCAGGTCTCCAAAAGAGCAGAAATGAGGCTACTGAGGACTGCATTTGATGCAGAGGAAAGCATTTGCAGGAAGCACTTGCACCCCAAAGTTTTTTTTTCACCTCAAAATTTACATTCATGAACTCTACTAAGAGAGAGAAATACGCCAGAAAGTATGGAGCATCTGCTGTGACGCTGGTATTACTGCGTTGACTCGGGGCTCCCTGGAGTGGGGGTGATGAGCCAGACGATGCGCCGGGGGAGATTTGCAGATTTAAAAAGTGGCATCTGTGAAAATCTAGTAAGAACGTAAGGAATGTGCTTGAACAGATGGTATGTGAAGAACATTGGAATAGAACCATTCTCTGAATATCTTTAAGGATAATAACTGTGGCAAAGGGAAGGGATAGCAAGTGATTAATGATGACTCAATTATATTATTCAATTTGTTTATGTGGTTTTACTCCAAAAACATTTTTATTTGTTTGTATTTGGTATAAGTCAGAAGTGACCAGGCATGGCAAAAATTATATAGTATAGGTAGATACTTTCTGTGCAGCTTTCTAAAATATCACATCTCTGCATTGCAAGGGTTACTCAAACTCAGAAAAATTACATATCTTAGATGATGAATGTATTTGTGGGATGTTGTACTCACTGTAAAGCATAAATAATGGATTTAAATAAATATATTTGTCATTACATTGTTTTGATGTTGATATAGATTAAACTTTAAAGCAATGTTGCTGATTTTATGAGGAAAGTCAGTATTCTGGACTGAAGATCAAATTAGAATGGATTAGTAAGATGTTGCTAAAAAGCATTATGGAATATATATAAATTATTATAATTGAAATGGCATCTATTTTTATGTAACCCTGTGCTTGGTGGTGCTGGAGGGCTTGTGATTAATGGGTAGCTTATTCTTTCAAGAAAGATAATTATTTTCCTTGCCCCCATAATTTCACTCTTGATTTGCCCTAAAATGAATTTGGCAAAAGTCAATTTTAGCTCTTACTGTATAAGAATATTACAAAATATGGCTTAGGTCAATTTAAAGAGCTTTTATTGCATGCATATTTTAGAATTACATTCAGCTATATGTAACAGAAAGAATGCTAAATAAGGGCTTTCACACATAGACATTGTTTTCTTTCTGTGACACGATGCCCAAAGATTGGCGGCCTAGGACTAATGGAGGCTTGAGGCACCATCAAGGATGCAGGCTTCTCCAGGTTATTTGTAAACTAGAAAGGTGCATCATTTGGTCCTAAATATATGAGGGGTGTCCAGAAAAAAAAATCCAGCCATAAATACCTTTATTTTTCATATCACATGGCTGGATATTTTCCAGACAGCCCTCATATATTCATTTTCTCATTTCTGTTTCTGGATGAGTAGGTCCCACTGTGATCACTATATCAAATGTCCATACTCTAACACAAACATTTGCTCTAACCCATTAGTTGTACTCCTGGTATCTGGAGTTATTCAGAGCAATCTATATTTTAAATTTCACTGTTTGAAAAAATATCAGATCAATATAAAAAATTTGGCAATAGAGAAATGTACAAAGAAGCAAATAGAATCCACTTTATATTTTACAACACCAAATAATACCATAGTGAATATTCATTTAAATATCATTATATCTTTGTATGTATGTGTGTGTGTATATATATATACACTATATATATAGTATATGTATATATCCACATATGTATATAATTTAATTTATTGTATAATTTCACACACCTGTATTTTTATATATAATCTTACATGTATAGGATGATAAATATAACATATAACCTTCCTTATTCACTTTAATGATATATAATAATAATTTTCCATATATAGAACTATTTCTAGATTTACATCATCTTTTTAATAGCTGACTGGTATTCCCTTGTTTGCATGTACTCTACTCATTCTCTAACAAAATTTTAAAAGAGTTTGATCACCATCACAATGCCAGTTTTCCTTAAGTCTGATGCCTTGTATGTGTACAATAAAATCTAAGTACTGGATGAGACTATACTGAGGAATATAATCTAAACCCCTCAGACTGTAATCTGAGAGGCAGAATGGTACGTTGAAGAAGTCAAGAGACCTGAATTTTCACCCAGGCTTGATGACTTATTAGCCATATGAACTTATTGCTAATATGGAGAAAATTTACTGATCTTTGTATATTTATCTTATACTGAGCCATCTGACCAAATTATCTTATCAATTCTAGCAATTTTTATTTTTTTTAATTAGAGTTTCTAGGGTTTCTTGAAACAAAACCACATCATTAATAAATTAAAGGAGTTATCTCTGCTTTTAAATGTGTATACAAATTATATATTTTTAATTTGCTCATAACTTCAAGAAAATATTGAATAATAAAGGAAAAAAGAATAAGAATAGGAAATTTACAAAGTAGCAAAATAAATACCTAATAAACACATGCTGTAACTATTTCAGTTGAACCAGGAACAAGAAAACAATGCCAAATCCCACTTTTATATGACCAAACATACAATAATAAAAACAAATGAAAAATATTCAGTTTTACTCTTTATCGTGTTTCAAAGTGGCAAGAAGTAAAAAGAGCTATACTGAGGTCTGACAATCAAGTTTTTGAACTCATCCTAGAAAACGGGCTACATACCTCATTGCTGAATACCTCTACAGTCACCTTTGAGGAACTCCCCCTGGGAAGCTATGCACTGATGCCAGCGCCTAGTCCACCCTTCAAAGCAATTTTAGACTCTTTTTCTGGAATGGCCATCAGAACCGTCATTGTATTACCCTTGATGTCCTGAATGTAATCAGAATGTCTTCCTTTCAATATTTCCTTTATCTTTGGGTAAAGAAAAAGTAATTGAGGGCCAGATCAGATGAATAGGGAGGGTGCTCCAATACAGTTATTTGTTGACTGGCTAAAAACTCCCTCACAGACAGTGCTGTGTGAGCTGGTGCATTGTGGTGATGCAAGAGCCATGAGTTGATGAAAAGTTCAGGCTATTTATGTCTAACTACGTATTTCAAGCAGCCTTTTCAGCCCTTCCAAATAGTCAACTTGGTTGACTGTCCACTCGGTCAAATTCATAGTGAACACTCCCTCTGATCTCAAAAAAGGTTAGCAGCATTGTTTTGACTCTTGATTTGGACTGATGGAATTTTTCAGAAAAATTGGCTGACTTCCACTGTGCAGTTGGATGCTTTGTATTAGGGTCATATTGATACACACGTGTTTCATCATCAGTGACAACATGGCCCAAAACATTGTCTTGCCTCTCCAGAAGGTTTTGGCAAACTTCAATTCTCCTTTCCTTTTGTTCATTGGTAAACAACTAAGGACCATTTTTGCACATACCTTTCTCATGCCAAGATTTTCAATGAAGATTTTCCTGTTTCTCTATTGGTTTAGTTGGTCTGCCGTGCTTCTCATAGTTAGCAAATGATTTGGAGGCATAATTTCTCATAGTTAGCTAATGATTTGGAGGCATAATTTGACAAAATCTTGCAATGTTTTTGTCAGTTCTGCTTGTTATTGGCTGCCCTGACCTCTCTTTATCAGTGACACTTTCTCTCCCCTCACAAAAACGTCTATTCCATTTGCACACTGCTGTTTTCTTCATGGCATTATCCCCATCAATTTGGGCTAACATGTCCCTGATTTCACTTCCACTTTTGCCACATTTAAAAAGAAATTTAATGTTTTTTTGTTGCTTTAATTCAAGCTGTGACGTGACAGCACTCAAAAACACGTAACGACAATAATGAGTGTCACTCAGCAATACACCACCACACGTCAACATGAACGCAGCTGTGAGACACTGATATACCAAGGTTATGAAACGTTACTGAGTTGTTTGTACAGTGCTGCCAACATACTCATGGTGGCAAGTTTACAACCTTAATTGTCAGACCTTGTAAGTGTTTGTTGTTTTCAGCCACTAAGTTTCAAAATAATTATTATAGAATTATGCATAAATAATACATCTTTTAAAAAATTGGTTTCTGTTTGTTGCTGCTATGTACAAATGGAGTTGATTTTTTACATTACTACTATCATTAGCTACTTTGCTGAACTCTCTTATTAATTTCAATGATAAGAAATTTCTATATGGGAAGCCGGGATGGCTCAGTGGGTTAAGCGCTCACTTTGCAGCCCCGAGGACCGAGGATTGAATCCTGGCCCCGGCCAGTGTGGACCCATATGCTGAACTGGGGAGTGCCCCCAGTTCAGTTCTCACCGGGGTGAAGACCCTGGCCCAGTTCCTGCCCTGTGCAGCCCCACTCCCACCTGTGGAATGAAACTACCGGTATGTGGAAAAACAAATGATGTGCAACTATGGAGACTGTTCTGGGCCCTCCCCCTTCTCTCTGTCTCTGTCTCTCTGTGTGTCAAAAACAATAAAAATAAATCTTTAAAAAAAAAAGAAATGTTCTATAGATTCTACTGGATTTTGTGTGGACAACCACTGACATGTACTTAATGTCAGCTTATTTCTTTCTTTCCAATCCTTATTTATTTATTTTTAATATACCAGGGGCACCAAAAAAGTAAACACATTTTAAGAGATGTTATCTATGTATTACTTGTTGAAGTTGAATTGAATCATGGTAGAAATGTGTACTATGATGTTCACTCTAAAGATGGTGTTAATCTAATGAATGCTAGCATCACCATGAGACAGGCAGAATAGTCCAAGAAAATGGCACAGGCATGGTTGTCGTTCAAGGAGCGCAAGGCCATTTTATTAAAGTGGTACTTGAAATTTGAGAATATTGTGGAAATACAATGATGATGGAGGTGTGAGTATGCAACAGAGCCTCCAGCATGCCTAACAATTGCACGCATTCATGATAAGTTTGAGACACACGGTAAATTGAAACAGCATGTGCAGTGATACAAGTGGACACTTCAGTCAGCGTTGCTCCACCAGTAGTTTGCCACAATGAGAAGTGTCTGGATGCTGATGGGAACCACTTTGAGCACCTCTTGTAATTGAAGAAGTCAAACATGACTTGTATTCATCTTTTGTTATTGGTATACATTGAGAGTTACAATTTTAATGCAGTTTTTACCTTTCTTCAAATGTGTCTACCTATTTTTGGCACCCTCTGTAGATGGCTTGGCCTTTGATATGATATTGATTAGAAACAGTGACAGTGGGTATACTTATCCTGATCCTGTTTCTGATTTGCAGGTGCTTTTCTGATATTTTTCCATTTAGAAATATTGTCTCCTAGGCTTCTGATCGATATATTTATTGAATTACGAGAGTCCTTGCTTACCCTTACGTGCTTCTCTCAAAATACAAGCACATACATGAATACACATTTGTGCTGCTAGATCTGTAGTTTGCATTCTTTGCATGGAATTGATGAATCAGAAGACACAAACATGTAAAATGCTGTTGGAAATCGCCAGATTGCCCTCCAAAATATTGCATCAATATAAAACCCCACCAATAGTTTATATAAATGCCTAGGGTAAGTCATTTAAAGGTCTGAGCCTCAGCCTCTTTAGGTTAAATGGAAGAAATAGTAACTACTTCTCTGGATTATTCTGACGATTAGGTGAGATAGTAATGAGAAAATGACTGCAAACTGGAAAGTGCTATACAAATGTCATTTGATATAACAATTCTACAAAGAGAAGCCAGCCAGATGCCTTTGCTAACTTAAGCAAAAACCCAGCTTTGGGTGGAAGAAGCGAATTCAATGGCTCACTCTTTCTTTTATTGCTGATCTCAGCCAGGAGGGTCCAAGCTTTCGCTGTGACACCTGCATGTGAAAAAAGAGAAGCTTTGAGGGATCTCCATGGAAATGGGTTAGGTTTGTCTGTCGGCAGAGCTTGCCTCCTTTGTGATCTAGAACACAAATTGAAATATATTGAAATATTAGGCTACAAAATACAAAATGATTAGCATTTCCTTACATACAAGATATGTTAAAAATAGACGAGTGGCTCATGGGACTTGGCAGGAGAGGCGAATTGTATTAAGTGGCTCCTGCTGCCATGCAGTGAACGTCTTCAGGCTTCCCAGACACATTTTAAGCAGCAAGGAAGTCTGATTAAAATCCAGAGGACTTTATTTTCTCCTGGAAAGTTGTTTTGTGTGCCCAGGTTCGTTAAAACAGCTGGTTCCTGGAGTTCATTAGAATAAGCGCAAGCTGAGTAAATACCAATTCCTAGTAGGGGTTGGTAGAAATCCTTTGTCTTCAGAATTGACACCAGACCTGAGAATCTGCATTTTTAAAAGCTCTCAAGAAGATGCTAATTTACAGCTGGGTATGGGGGCTGTGGCTTGGAGAAGAGGATGAATAAGGCCTATAGGGGGGCGCATGGAAGTGGGACTGGTGAGTGTGGGGTCCTGAGCTGGTTTTTGGAATGCCTGTCTCCCAGGTCCTATTCACCCCTATTATCCATTCCCTCCTCCCCTTTAAAAAACACGAGAACTGGATAGCAGAATCGTTTTCTGGACAACTGCAACATGCCAGTTTGAAATCACTTCAACTGCTGACTTCTTGCTCAACCATTTCATGCAAATATAGGTGAATGACTTTAGGAGGTTATTTACATTATCCTTGCAACTCATGCCCCCTAGTCTCAGTTAAGTGATAGGTGTTGGATAAAATCTCTCTGCTTTCTTCATGTTGTGAATGGCAAGCACTGTTGGGTCAGGGAGGAGAGGGCCTGAGGAGAAGAGTTGACTTGACTCATGGTAGCAATGTTTGCTCCAAAGATGGCATTAATCAAATGAATGCTAGTGTGCATCCAAAGAGATGTTGGACACGTCCTATTCTCAAGAGCGTTGGAGGTTGGGGGGGGCGGGGACCCAAGGGAAGTTGTTGAGGAAGGTCTGAAAGTTTCCTAAGAAACCACTTAGGTGGTTTCCTAAGAGGCTAATGAGAGACAGAGCACACAAGCCCCCTGTGACTTAAGGATGCAAATAGGTTTGTTGGCTGTTGCTGCTCTGCTTGTTGTCTCTGTACTCATATCCGGGCAAGTGACATTGTGATTAATCAAACTTGTCAGCTTGAACTCTAGTTCAGGAGTGTGTGTGGCCAAGTACGTAACAAATTGCTTAACCTGTCTTTTGTTTCCTCGTCTGATACAAGGTTTGAGTGTCTGGTATGTAATAAAAGCTAGTTTCCTTTCCACTGGGAGCCCGCCTTCACCTTCTTAGTTTGTACTGGGGGGTGAAAGTAGAGGCTGTTGCAAAGTGAATTAGTCTTGGTGGAAACTCCATTAAGCTGAGTTGACGTGTGTCCATGCCCCTTTATTCAAAAGGGGCTGGGATACATATCTGGGAACATAACCTCAAAAAGTACCATGCAGCAATACAGAAAGTGGCAGCACGGTGATCTGCAGAATGCAACCAAGGAGGTCGTTGAAATTTGTTTGTGGAAGTGGCGATGGATCCAGGAAGATGTTTCAGGGGTGTCCCCATTGGCCCAACAAAGGCCAAGTTCAATACCTACCAGTCAGTGCCAGAAGGTTTCTGTACATAGTTAGTAACGTGACATCAGCATGGGGGAGTTCTCACTTGCCAATTGGGACTCCAGAAGGTAAAGGCCCTTGGTTTAATATGTTCTGAGCTAAGCAGTTACAGACCAACCCTTCCTATTTTATGTGTGGGGCTGAAGATACAATAAATGACTAATATTTTGCCTTATGGAGGAAAACAATCTGAAGACCAACTGGGTTCCAGATTTGACTGTTTGGCTTGGAAGAGTGTCACCAGAATAAGAACAGGTGCTTGACCAAGAAGGAGCTCTTAGGCTCAATGCTCCTTGCAAAGAATAAAGCCTTAGCCATGATGGCTGAGTCCTCACACTCTTCAGAACTCTTTTCAAAGTTCCTTGCTCATTTAAGCCTCACAACAACCTGAGAGGTCGATGTTGGAAACCCCCATTGGACAGTGGAGGAAAGAAGGTGCTGAGTCATTAGGAGACAGGACCAGGAATGGACCCCACGCCCAGGCTTTTCTACTAGGCCACAAAGCAGGCCAGTAAGGAATAAAGGTGAGGTTTGAATAGAATTATGATGGTATAAAGGCTCAGGGATCCAGGAATCCTGAAATCCTACTCTCCTAATGAGGTAGATGCATTGACCTTGCAACAAACAACAATGACAAAGAAAAAATATCATTTTGTTTGCTTATTATTGGTTGGGCTTTTCCTTCAAATTTCTATGATGGGGATTTGGTAAACTGGATTGGAGCATGGGTCCTAGGCTTAAAGCCTGAGAATCCACTTTCTTTCCCTTATTACCAAATGTGAATCTTGTGGATCATACCAGACAGGCAGGTAGGAGGGAGAGTGAGGGAGAGAGAGAGACACTGATAATAAGGGGTTAGGCCTGCTCTTCCTACAGGGCAGCCTTCTCTGATGATACCTGAGTAGAAGAGAGCTGAGAATGAGACAGCAATCTGTCCAGAGGCCCCAGCAATGAAGTGGTCCTGGCCCTTCAGCGTGGAATAGACCAGTGGCTCCTAACCTTTTTCCATGTGTGCACCCCTTTTGAACCCATTTCTATAAGTAGTTTTTAAAACAGCCATTTTTTAAATACTGACACTTTTGTTCAGTGCCTATCTTAATGTAAAATATTGGAAATAAGGAAATGTTAGGAAAGGAAAATTACTACACTAAAAATATAAACCACAGATTTAATTTTACAATATTCTAACATAGTTACATATTGAAAATAATGGCCAAGTATTTAACAAACTATTAATTTATTATTAATAATAATCTTTCTTTGTTATCTGAAAGTCTATCATTGTTATACAGATCACTAGCCGATGGAAACATTGTTAGTGAGGTCTCTGGGCTTGCTTTATGCACTTAGTTTCTTGAGATCAGACTCAAAAGGTGCAAGACACAGTCTTCAATCTGGACTTGCATTAAGCTTGTTGTGGGACTTATTTTTTACAAAGTTGTAAGAAGAAAAAGCTCTCTCTACTAGTTTGGTGTTAGTAAATGGCAAGAGTTGAGTGCCTTCTCACTGAGCTGTTCATAATCCTCACTTACATCTACCCAGAAGATAATAAGATACTTTTTTAAAAGATTTATTTTATTGTTTTGACAGAGACAGAGAGAAGGGGGAGGGCCTAGAACAGTCTCCATAGTTGTACATTATCAGATTTGACATAGTTTCACTCTACACAGGTGGGTGGGGGCCACACAGGATGGGAACTGGGCTGGGGGCCTCCTGCATGGGAGGCATCGCCCCCTCCCCCCCACCATGAGCTGGGGGCCAAACTTGGGGCCTCCTACATGGGACGCTTGCCCGGCAAGAACTGAACTGGGGCCACACCCAAGTTTAGCATATGGGTCTGCATGAGCCGGGTCCAGGACTCGATCCTCTGTCCCTGGGACTGCAAGATGAGCCCTTAACCCCCTGAGCCATCCAGCACCCCCAAGATGCTTTTTTTTTAGAATCAGCATTTAAAAAAGAATCAGTTGAAAGTTTGATTAACTATTCTTTTTCATTGATTAATAGGTTAACTTCTTTGAAGAATTTTTCATTGAAGGGATCTGCAATCCAGTTGTTTTCCTCTACACATTGAGGGAAATACTTATATAAAAGAACACTTTAAGATCTTCCAAGTGATTTACAATATTTTCTTTCATATTTTTGGGATAGGTGCAGGTCATTCTCAGATAAGAAGCTGTGCGGTTTCAAAAACTTCAGGCTGACGTCTTTCAATACATTCTTTCCAAAAGTGTAGTTTTTTAAATCATTGACTCAATTTTGTTGGTTACTTTGAATATAGTGATTGAGCTGTTTTGAAGCCCCAAGTTGAGTTTATTTCTAAAATAATATCTGTTAAATATGCAAGACTTTGAAGGCAATCATGGTGTATGAGGGTTCCTTTTTCTCCACAGCCTCTCCAGCACTTGTTCCTTGTCTTGTTGATTGTAGCCATTCTAACAGGTGTAAGATGGTATCTCATTGTGGTTTTTATTTGCATCTCCCTAATTGCTAGTGATGTTGAGTATTTTTTCATATCTCTTTCTTTTAGTCCTGCAACCTCCTTCCCTTTAGCTCTCCAGTGTCCAGAAGGGCTGTTTGCTTGTTTTTAACTTGCAGCACTGGGGCTAGCTGCTGCCCCTGGTCT
>PVKE010043842.1:0-13227 GCA_004027555.1 Craseonycteris thonglongyai | reverse complement strand
GATGGTGCCAACATCATGGAAGGCTGAAAAGAAACTAGTGAGAAACCAGGTCCTTGGTGGCACTGCATGGGCCACCGAGTCATGCCTCACTTGAGTGAAAACAACATTGGACCACTTAGTTGTGTTTTTTATGATTTGAGTGAGTTTAAATTGGATTTTTTGTAACTTATAACCAAAAATGTCTCTCAAATAGGGACTCAGCCAAATTAAAATGGCAACCACTGTGCACTTGATGTGATGTTTGTCTTTCTTTTTTTCTTTTTTTTCTTTTTTTTTAGTAATTCATTAATATTTGCTGAAGTGAATGCTCATTTCCATCACTGTGTGTGTGTGTGGAATATTTTCTATGTTTATTTAAGTCCTACTTGTCCTCAAAGCCTAGGTTAAGTTCCCTTTCAAGAAACTGAACAATTACCTTCATCCTCTTTTCAAATGCTTCTGCTTTTTCTGTTGGTCCATTAATAGTGCAATTCAATCTACATGATATTTTATTTTATTTTATTTTATATTTGTAGAAACTACTGCCTCTGACCCATTTATTTTTTTAAAAGAATGTTCCTATATTTTAACATCAGTGCTTTACCTATATGTTTTTTCTCTTTTGTATCTTTTCAAGTACTCTCAAATTTTCAAACACATAAGAATCACCTGTGGGCTTATTAAAAGGGTAGATTATCTCATATGTTGTAGATGCACATGTGAGAAACACTGTACATTAGGTATTGAATAACATAGGTGAACAATGCATAATTCACAAGTTAAATTGAATTGTAAGTCCAGAAGAGATTTTATTTTGGGGTTGTCAGAAAGTTTTCTCCTACAAGGCTTTAAAAATAGGCACCTCCTTCAACTTGTCCTCAGTGATCACATAACTCTGCTGAGTATCAAGGTCAAGATACTGCATGCTTAAAAGGCAGCCCTAATTTTTGGTGACTTTAGCTACAATTGGTGAAAGAAACCAGCTTTCACCCCTCAAACTCTGCATGAGTAAGAATCACAGTGTCAGGAATTCTTGACAAATAATGGGCATTTCTCCTGTCCCTCATCCAGTTTTCATTTCTGCCCAAGCGCTCTTACTTCTTTTACCTTTGAGCACTGGTCTGTTCCCACTGATTTTTAGTTTTTGTTTCAATGGGAAGCACCCTGGCCTAGTGGGTAGCAGTGATGCTTCTCCCTGGGCCACAGCTTTATCTTAGCAACAAGTTGTTAATTTCTTCATTTCTCCCTTTGTCCCATGGAGCCCTGACTTAACAACCTCCATCTCTCACACACACATTAACCTCAACAACCCTAAGAAGCAATTCTTATACACTTGGTCTTAGCCAAAAGGCTGAGAAGTGATGGCAATTCTTATACTCTGCTTTTCAGATGACAAAAGTGAGGCATAGAAAAAGCATGGCTAAAGTTAAGTCCATTTCAACCCAGACATCCTGGTGCCCATATTTAGAGCATTATAGGGGGAACATGTCTGGGAGTTACAAAATCTCCTCTAGCTCTTCATTTTATGCTTTTAATTTGGTTCAATTCATGAAATATGTACTGATCACCAATGTTTTGTAGAGTTGTCTTGTGGCAGTGTTTTGCTGAAGGGTCTGAGTTATAAAACCTCCACTGGAGGCTTTGATGTTGAAAGTCTGTTGGGCCCATTTTGTTCAGCACTTCAAATTATATAATTAACTATGCATACCTTGTTGGATTCATTCTCAAACTGTCTGACATGTTTCTTCTTAATCATCCGTGCAAATTATCTGCTCATAAAATAATGTATTTTAATGAGGAACTGTGACAATGGCTTTTTATTTAAGTCGGCAATTGAGGAATCCCATGGATAGAAACATTATGGATAGAAACTACCAGCCTTGTACCTTTCTATCCTCAAGCAAATAGCTTGAAACAGACAGGCAGATGACTAAAGATATTTCTGGATAAGACTAGACAGTCTTCCTGGGTTTGGGGTGCAAAAGGGAAATGGCTGTGAACCATGGAGTCTCTACAAGATGGAGATCCATCTTCTTAGAACTTTACCCTTTTGTTTAAAAAAATGGGATGGGCTTACATCAGTAGTGAGCTCTGGGGAAAAGGGGAAGATTGCTAGGTCAGTCAATTTTGAGCCATAAATTTTCTAAAACTGTATTTTGTTTTCAAAATAGATAATACATCACATGGTTTAAAATTCATAAGGATATTATTGTAAAAAGTCTCCCTCCCTCATCCTGCAAACACCAAGTTTCTTTCCCCAAAACAACAAATGTCTGTTTTGTGGTTATCTTTTCAGACATGTATTATAAATATTCAAACAAGGTACTTGTAAATATTTCCTAAGATCTTGGAAAATTCAATGGTTAGGGTAGAAGAAGGAAAACCCACAAATTAGTTTCCTAGGGCTGCTTACCAGAAACTGGGTGGCTTAAGACAACAGAAACTTATTCTCTTATAGTTCTGGAGGTCAGAAATCTAAAATCAAAGTGTCAGCTGGGCCATACTTTCTTTCAAGGATTTAGGAATTTCCTTTCTGAGAACCTTTATCAGCTTTTCTGTGCTTAGCTGCCTTTCTTCGATCTCTTTGAGAGTTTCAGAACTGCAATCCTGAATTCTGTGTCATTTACATATATTTCCATGTCTTTACGTTCCTTTTCTGGAGATTTTTCATTTTCTTTCTGAGCAGCTTTGTTCCCTAGGGTACTCATTGCTATTGGAGTGTTTCTCTTCCTGAGCATAAGGACTTTTCCCCTGGTAGATATGAAGAGGTTTTTCCTTTGCTTCTCAGTTGATGTCACTTAAGCACCTTACAATATTTTCTCTTGGTTTTTCAGTCTTCTTATAATGGGACATTTCCTAGAAGGTGGGCTTCTCTTCTTTGACCCAGTCATCTTGGTCTCAGTGAACCTCCTCTTTGGAATGATGTGATGGAGAAGGTATTCTATGACTCTGAGATCCCACCTTAGTCAGAAGCTGCCATGCCTATGTTTCAGTTTCCCTGGATCCTCCTGCCAATTTCAGTCAAAGGGTGGAGGTGGGGTTTGTTGGGAAAAGCACAGGTTTGTTTATGGCAGTTTTCTGGTTGTAGCTGACTGCATGCAAGCATTAGGTGGAGTTGGGATTTGGGAAGGTGAGTTTTGGGAGAGGGTAAGGGGAAGCAGCCAGGCTTTGTGTCCAAGGCTGGGCAGCACTCTGTCTGGAGCCCTAACTTGTCCAGGATCATGCTGTGCTCTAGCTGCCAGGGCCACACTCCAGCTGCCCACACCTGGCTCTGGCGCCCACACCACCCTATAGCTGCAGCTACCCATGCTTCTACTCTTGCCGGTTCTCAGCCTCCAACCCACCTGGGGTCATGCTGCACCTTGGCCCGTGCTCCTAGGACCACACGTCACTCTCTCCTCTGCTAGTCTCCAGGTCACGCTCCATGGCATAGCTCTGCATTGCTCCCTTTCCTTCTCTCCCATTCACTTCCCTTTCTCTGGTCTATAGGTGGGTTTTTTTTTTAGATGAGGGGGTCTCTCAGTGAGGTTATGTGTGCTTAAGAATTCCCTTGCTGGATTTTAGTTGTTCAATTCATTGTATTTTCCAGGAGAGGTTTCAAGAGTCTCCTCTCACACTGCCATCTTGATGGTGTCTTATTTTGTTCTTTAGTTTCCACATATAAGTGTGATCATGTGGTATTTATCGTTCTCTGTCTGATATTTCACTTAGCACAATACCCTCTAGGTCTATCTATGTTGTCACAAATTGTAAGATTTCATTCTTTTTTATTGCTGAGTAATATTCCATTGTATATATGTATCACATCTTCTTTATCCTTTCATTCATCGATGGGCACTTAGGTTACTTCCATATCTTGTCTATTGTAAACAGAGATCTTTATTTTTAATCATTTCAGGTAGTCAAGACCAAAGCAGGTCTCTTCATTTGAGGTGAAGACTTATTCAAAGAAGCAGGACCTTGTTTGGGGTGGGGTCTTTATTGCTGGATCATAAGAGATAATTAAAGCAAAGAAACTGCACAAACAGATGGCCTATAGACTTTGTGAGTAGCATCAGATTCTTATAGCATATAATCTTCAAAAGAATAAACAAGATTGTTTAAAAAAGAAACAACCACCCTTTCTAACCACTGTCTTTTAGAATTATCAATTTTTCATTCACTCCTCCTGATTTGGGCCAAGATAACTCAAGAGGCATACTTACAGAATTGCATTAGAATATAGAGAGAACATTTGTGAATTCAAAACCTGGTTCATAAAGCAACACTAACACATTTTACATAACTGGTTAGTGTTAGATTTAGAACTAGAACTCAGGCCTCTGATCCCCAATTCAGTGCTATTAAATCCCCAGTGCATAGCACATAGCCTGGTACACAGTAGGCATCCAGGGAATAATTATTGCATGTATAAATGAATTCATCACAGATATTTGGTTTGAAAATGGATTAGCCAAAGGTGACATGGAAATTGATCGCCATTTAACTGACTGTTTGGCCTCTGAATTTGCCTTGCCCACCACCTGCCATTCTCAGTGTAGCCTTTCTATCTAGGACTCTTAATCTTCAAAAGGAAACATAAACCCGAGTAGTTCCTACGTCTCCTATAGCTTTGGACCTATGTCTGAGGCAAACCAAAGTTTGTTGTATTGTTTCTCCAGCAATAGAGCTTAGAAAGAATCAGTAATCAAAGAAAACCTTTGAAGAGTCCTTTAAGTAGGGGGTGGATATTCTGAATATAAAAATGTTACAACATTTGTTTTTCAATATTAATCAAATTGGCACTCAAGTACATAGGAGTTGACATTATTCATAATGGCATCCAGAGCCAATTGTTTTTGTCCCTTTATGGCCCTTAATAGGTATGTTCTTCATGGAAATGGTTAATCACATTTAAATTGTTACTTCAGATCTCATAAGATCTAATCATCATTTCTGTATTTGATGATGTATCCCAAATGCTTTTGAAAGATAATAAAACTGTGGAAAGGAAGTGACTATTTTCTCATTACAGCAATGTAAGCTCATAATGAATTGATCATTGTTTCCTATTAGTGAGATGTCTTTGATCCTGTTAATGGAAAATGAAACTACTTTTCTAAGCACAGAAAAAAAGCAATATTAAACTGTTTAGTCTTTGTTCGCTTAAGGGCCAAACATTAGTCATGCAAGTTTATAGAACCAATTAATCAAAAAGTTTAAACAACTGATTCTTTAATGATTTGCTGGCCCTCCAGCCTTGCTCTGAAGCCATACAACTCAGTCTCTCCCTATATGTCTCTGGCATCTCCTGAGCTACTGCCTCTCTACAGAGCCCAAGGTGAGTACCTGGGAGTAAAAGAGTCTGTGTGCAGATGCTTTAAAAGGACACTTAGTTTCCAGCAGCCTTTAGTCTCATCTGAATTGTCTGAATCCCCACTGATTTTCACAGCCAGATGTTGTGTGGGATCCTCTTTCTAGTACCAGCACTGATGCTCTGGTACTCTGGGCTAGGGAGTCCAATGTTGGGCTAGGACCCCTTGCTCCTCATGGGTGACCTTCAGGGCTGAGATATCTCTCCAAATTGTCAGCTGCTAAAAGTGGCTGTGGAACCAACCAATTTCACATCTCTGCCTCTTCCACCAATCTCAACGTGGTTTCTTATAGGACTTTTACTCATCTAGTCTTCAGATAATTCTTCAGGTTGATTGCTTTATGATTTATGTGTAATTTTAATGTGGTCATGGGAGGAGACATCACAGCATTTACCTTTCTACCATCTTTTTTTAAAGAAGATTTTATTGTTTTTGACAGAGAGACAGAGAAAGAGAGAGATAGAGGGAAGGGGGAGAGCCCAGAGCAGTCTCCATAGTTGTATGTCATCAGTTTTTGACATGGTTTTGTTCCACACAGGTGGGCGGGGCCACACAGGCTGGGAACCGAGCCTGGGACCTCTTGCATGGGAAGCATACCCCCGTGGGCTGGAGGCCAAACCGAAGCCCTCCCACATGGGAAGTTCATCCCGGTGAGAACCGAACTGGGGCCACACCCCCATTCAGCATATGGGTCTGCATGGGCCAGGGCCAGGATTCCATCCTCTGACTCCAGGGCTGCAAAGCAAGTGCTTAACCCACTGAGCCATCCCAGCTATCCCCTTTCTACCATCTTGACTGGAACTAAGAATGGTAAATGATGTTTTGAGTTTAGTGACTGGATGTTGTGACACTTACTGAGTACTTACTGTGTTTTTGCTTGATTTTTGTTTTTGATCCTTAATTTATTGGGATGACATTGATTAGTAAAAATTACATAAGTTCCAGGTGTACAACTCTACATTACATCATCTATGTGTTGCATTATGTACTCACCACCCAGAGTCAGTTCTCTTTCCATCACCATATATTTGATGCTGTACTTATTGTTTGGACTGTACAAATTTCCTTTAAGAGTAGAATATTCCTAACTATGGAATACTTAAATAGGTAGTTTTAGAAACAAGGAATTCAATGTTTTCCTCAAATTATTTCTCTTCCTACTGTGATTTCACATGTTTTTATTCTGTTTAGCAATATCCAAAAGTACCATGCAAGAGCACAATTTGTTATGATGTCTTAGAGATAGGATGTAGTATGCAAAGGATGCTGCCAGGCCTTGCCTTTTTATAAACTTACAGACTAGATATAGAGGCAACAAAATGAAAGGACCTAAATTAGGTGTCTGCAAACTTTTTCTTTTAAAGATTTATTTTATTGATTTTTGACAGAGAGAAACAGAGGCTGAGAGAGACAGAGAGAAGGGGGAGGGCCCAGAGCCGTCTCCATAGTTGACAGCATTAGTTTTCCATATAGTTTCACTCTACAGGTGGGCACAGGGATGCACAGGGCAGAAACTGGGTCAGGAGCCTCCCACATAGACCCCGGCAAGAACTGAACTGGGGGGTACACCCCAGTTCAGCATGTGGGTCCGCATGGGCCAGGGCCGGGATTCGATCCTTGGTCCCCGGGGCTTCCAAGCGAGTGCTTAACCCACTGAGCCATCCCAACTTTCCCTGCAAACTTTTTTTTTATAGAGGGTCAGATAGCAAATATTTAAGGTTTTGTGAATCATATGTGTTTTTATTGTTTGTTTTTGCAATTTGTTAACTCTGCTGTTATAGAGCTAAAGTAGTCATAGACAATATAGAAACAAACAAGCATGGCTGTGTTCCAATAGAACTTAATTTCTTGAACCCAAAATTCAAATTTCACATAATTTTTATGTTTTATGAGATATTGTTCATCTTTTGATTTTTTAACCATTAAAAAATGTAAAAACAACAACAACCACTTTTCACTCACAAGTTGTATAAAAACATGTAGCAGCTGGATTTGTCCCATGGGTCCCAGTTTGCAGACACTTGGAATAATTAATACAGAGTGGTTGTAATGGATAAAGCATAATGCGATGCATGGGTAATGTGGTATGTACTTGTACATCCGGAAACTATCTAACTGTTACCAATCAATGTCACCCCATTAAATTTAACAATTAAAAAAAAGAGTTAAAAAAAAAGAAGGAGATATGGGTTTGACTGGGAGAGGGGAGAAGGACATTAGGACAAAAACACACCTGACTTCAGGTTTAGAGAGAGACAGAAAAGAAAGCTCCTATTCAGAGTAGGCCATCACCTTCTTCCCTGCCACAGTAATGAGCAATGCCCATTGCCTTGAAGAATTGTTCTGAACAGATTCACTCAAAATGACTCACTAAGTTGAACAAAACTGGGGAAGATTTTCTGCCTTTTATTTAAAGGTAGTAACTGGCCCACCTGCGTCTCTTAAATTAAGATTTCCAGAGCTCAGTCAGGCCTTTAAGCCTCTTAACATGATTTAGTTCTTATACCTTTTATCAGCGTAGAATAGCTGCTTTTCTCATCTTTTCTTGTAAAACCCTATTCCAAATGTACACGGTACTTTATCCACACGATGTTTCATGGCTATTTCCAGGCCTACGATCATGGAAACACAAAAAAACTATAGAAAATTTAAATGGCGCCCTGTTAAGTGCTGTGGGCAGCATTTATAAAGACACAGATAACCTGCAGTTTCAGACATGTGTTTTGAATTTGTCTGTCTTCTTCCCTAATTTTTTAAATCTTTTTTACTGAGGAATAAATTACATATAGGAAAGAATTCTTTTTGGTATATAGATCTATGAAATCTGACAAATGCGTGTAACCACCATGACATGGTACATCTAACAGTTATGTAACTACCATGACAAGCAATATATAGAACATTACCATTAACCCAAAGAGTTCCTTGGTACCCTTTTTTAATTACCCTGTTCCCTAACCCAAGTTCCTGCTAAACACTGATCTGCTTTCTGCCCCTATAGTTTTGTCTTTTCTACAATATCATGTCAATGGAAGCATACAAAACATGGCCTTTTGGGTCTGGCTTCTTTCAGCTGGCATAATACATTTGATATTCATTCATGTTATTGAATGTATCATTTATTCCATTTTATTGCTAAGTAGATTTCATTGTATGAGTGTACCGGTTTGTTCATGTATTTTCCAATGAAGGATATTTGGGTTGTTTCTAGTTTTTAGTGCTTATGAATAAGGCCAAAAGGAACATTCATGTAAGGTTTTTGTGTGAACATAAGTTTGTATTACTCTTAGGTAAGTTCCTAGAAGTGGGATTGCTGAGTAGTGTGTTAACTGTATGTTTAACTTTATGAGAAACCACCAAATGGTTTTCCATGCCATTTTGCACCCCTCCAGCAAAACATGAGAGTTCTAGTTGCTCTGTATCCTTGCCAGTGCTTGCTACTGTCAGTTTTTGTTTTTTAATTTTGACCATTCAATAGATGTATTGTAGTATTTAGTTGTGGCTTAATTTACATATTCAAACGACCAACAGTGTTGAGCATCTTTTCATATGCTTATTTGCTACCCATGTATTTTTGGTGAAGTGTCTATTTAAATCCTTTGCTCATTTTTAATTGGGTTGCTTGTTTTCTTACTGTTGAGTTTGAGGGTTTGTTTTTTGTTTTTTTTTAATACCCTGGAAACAAATTCTTTATCAGGTATATGTTCTATAAATATTTTCTCCCAATCTGTGGCATATCTTTTTATTTTGTTGTGTGTGTATGTGTGAGTTATTTAAATTGAAATATGATATAATTGACATACAACATTATATTAATTTCTGATGTACAACATAATAATTTGACATTTGTATACATTATAAAATGATACCCTAATAAGTCTAGTTGCCATCAGTCTCAAAGTTATAAATATTTTGTTGAGTAATTTTAAGATTTACTTTTATAGCACATTTCAAATTTGCAACATATTACAGTTGCCATCCTGTACATTGCATCCCCATAACTTATTATATATTTGTAAGTTTGTACCTTTTATCCACTTCACTCCTTTCATTCACCCCTCCACCCCTCCTCCCTGTGGCAGCAGCCAATCTGTTTTCTGTACGTATGGTTTTGTATTTAGATTCCACATATAAGTGAAATAATGTGGTATTGGTCTTTCTTGGACTTATTTGATTTAGCATAATACCTTTTAGTTCCATCCATGTTGTCACAAATAGTAAGATTTCATTTTTTATGGCTCAACAGTATGCTACCTCTTCTTTATTCATTCACCCATCAATGGACATTTAAATTGTTTCCATATCTTGGCTATTGTAATAATGCTACAGTGAACATAGATGTGTACATATCTTTTTGAATTAGTGTTTTTGTTTTCTTTGGATATATACCCAGAAGTGGAACTACAGGGTCATTATGTAGTCCTATTTTTAACTTTTTGAGAAGCTTTTATACTGTTTTCCATAGTGGCTGCACCAGTGTACATTTTCACCAATAGTGCACAAAGATCCCCTTTTCTCCACATCCTCACCAACACTTGTTATTTGTCGATTTATTCCTGATAGACATTTTGACAGATGTGAGTTAATAGCTCATT
This sequence comes from Craseonycteris thonglongyai, assembly GCA_004027555.1. Classification (NCBI taxonomy): domain Eukaryota; kingdom Metazoa; phylum Chordata; class Mammalia; order Chiroptera; family Craseonycteridae; genus Craseonycteris; species Craseonycteris thonglongyai. The sequence continues at coordinate 3,299 of PVKE010043842.1, read as the reverse complement.
GCGGTTTTGATTTGCATTTCCTGGATGATTAGTGATGTTGAGCATCTTTTCATATGCCTGTTGGCCATCTTTATGTCTTCTTTGGTAAAATGTCTATTTAGATCCTTTGCATTTTTTAAATTGGATTGTTTGTTTTTGTTTTTGATTATTGAGCACCAGTTATTGAAGAAACCACCCTTTCCCCATTATACATTTTTGCCTCCTTTGTTGAAATTAATTGACCATATATGTGTAGATTTATTTATGAGTTCTCTGTTCTGTTTCATTGATCTATATGTCTGTTTTTATACCAAATGCCATACTGTTTTGATTACTATAGCTTTGTAATATAGTCTGAAACCAGGGCGTATGATGCCTCCAACTTTACTCTTCTTTCTTCAGATTGCTTTAGCTATTTGGGGTCTTTTGTGGTTTCATACAAATTTTAGAATTATTTGTTCTATTTCTGTGAAAAATAACATTGGAGTTTTGACAGGGCTTACATTGGATCTGTAGATTGCTTTGAGTAACTTGGATATTTTCACAATATTATTTCTTCCAATCCACAAGTATGGAATATCTTTCCATTTGTTTGTATGCTCTTCAATTTTTTTTAAATCAATATCTTATAGTTTTAAGTATACAGGTTTTTCACCTCCTTGGTTAAATTTATTACTAAGTATTTTATTATTTTTGATAAAATTATAAGTGGGATTTTTCTTAATTTCTATTTATGATAATTCATTGTTAGTGTATAAAATTCAACAGGATTTTTGCATATTGATTTTCGACCCTGGAACTTTACTGAATTGATTTATTCTAACAGGTTTTTTGGTGGAATCTTTAGGGTTTTCTATATATAAAATCATGCCATTCACAAACAGTAAAGTTTTACTTCTTCCTTTCTAATTTTAGTGCCTTTCTTTCCCGATTGTTAAGACTTCCAGTACTATGTTGAATGAAAGTGTTGATAGTGGACACCCTTGTCTTTTTCCTGACCTTAAGGGGAAAGCTTTTGGCTTTTCACCATTGAGTATGATATTAGTTGTGTGCTTGTCATATATGGCCTTTTTTTTAATTTTGAGATGCATTCTGTATATACCCATTTTGTTGAGATTTTTTAAAAATCAAAAATGGATGTTGAATTTTACAAAATACTTTTTCTTCATCTGTTGAGATGATCCTATGATTTTTATCTTTCATTTTGTTAATGTGGTGTATCATCTTTTCCATATCTTAAGAGTATCTTTTGCAGTGCAAAAAACGTTTAATTGTGATGAAATTCAATGACACCATAGCAACAAGAAACACATGTAATGCCAAAATTGTGGTTTTAAAATACCGTTGTCCAATAATAAAAGAAACCAGGAATACTTAGAGAAATGCCTGATTCCAGGATTGGGGCAGGTAAAATGTAGGAAGAGCCTAAAACATTTTGTGGTGTCAGAAATTAAAGTGCTAAAAAAACATGGAGGTGTACTGAAAGGACATGAGTGTCAATTTGAAGAAGCTGTCAATGGTCAAATCTGGGGAAATATAAGCATCAAAACAAATGGATTATGACCTATAGAATAAGATAAATATCCCTGAATCCATACCAATAAAAATAAATAATTGAGTAAAATAATAAATGTAAGAGAAAGAAAAGTTATTTTTTGATATAATTTTAATAATAAATACAAAAAGAATGATAGAAATAGAAAATCACCATTTAGCAAATGCTACACAAATTATTGTTTTAGGCAAGAATTATTAATGGCATTAAAATTAGTAGTTGGCGGGATACTGGGATAGCTCGGCAGTTGAGCACTTGCCTCATAATTGCAAGATCCAGGGTTTGATTCCTGGCCCTGGCCCATGTAACCTCATGTGCTGAACTGCGGCATAACTGGTAACCACAAGAATGGTGTGGTGGCGAAGGTTCTCGTCTCCCATGCAGGAGGCCCCTGGTTTGGTTCCTGCCCCCTGAAGCCCCACATCCACTTGTGTGGAATGAAACCATGTCACAACTAATGATGTACAATTATGGAGACTGCTCTGGGCTCTCTCTCACCTTCTCTCAAACAATAAAATAAATCTAAAAAAATTAGTGGATGAAATTTAAGCAGAAATAAGGTATTTGTCTATCTTAAGTGTATTTTATACCAAATATTTAGTAATTACAAAGTGAAAAATAGTAACTTTACAGTAGAGAAGCCTGGCACACACCACCTTAAGCAAATTAACCTCATTGGTAATGGAGTTAATTGACATCATGTGCCTCCTGATATGATGCACTGAGAAGGGCATACTATCACTTCTATGGTTTTCTTGCCAAAGAAATGCACAACCTAAATGTAACCACGAAGAAACATTTTTTAAACTCAAATTAACAAACATTATATAACTGTTCAATCCTTTTCAAAGGTATCAAAATCACAAGGACAACGAAATATTGGCAAATCATCTCAGATTAGAGAAGACCAAGGAGTCATGGCAACTAAATATAATGGAAGATCCTGGATAGGATCCTGACCCAGAAAAAAGACATTAGTGGGAAAAGAACAATATAATGAAAGCTGTATTTTAGTTAATAATATTATACAAATATTAATTTCTTATTTTTGACAAATCTACCATGGTTAAGTATGATGTAACATTAGGGGAAACTGGATGAAAGGTATACAAGAACTCTCTGTATTATCTTTGAAATTTTCTGTAAATCTAAAATTATTTAAAAATAAAAAGTAAAAATAACATGGAAAAATAAGCCAAAAACTTTAAAAATAGCTATACACAAGAGAAAGAAGAAAAGCAGGTAGAGAAGATAGGGATAGAAATTGGGCTTTCTGTTTTACCACGTTTTGTAGATTTGACTTTGGAATCATGTAAATATCTTGCATAACTCAAAACAAAATTAAATTTAAAAAAGAATTTCCTAAAAATGTAAAACAAAATAAAGCAAACCAAAGCTACAGAAAACTAGTGGCAAAATTAGAGAGAAGAAATATTTCAAAGGGCTCTAAGCCCCAGTAATTTGACTGTGTGTGTGTGTGTGTGTGTGTGTGTGTGTGTATCCTATAGACAAAGAAATGCTACAAAATTCAGTTGTATCTTATGGGCAAGATCTGGGTCATATAGCAACCCAAAGCTGTAAAGGGGTATGGGAAAATATTTGGCTTTTCACTCTCTGTAGTGAGGCAGCAAGAAATAATGGCGTTGGGAATGACTCTGGGATAGCCAATCAATGATGCCCTCATTGGTATGTACTGGGGCCACCTCTTCTCAGTTTTCACTCCCCTTGGATTGAGGTAGCTAAAATTTTTTTTTTCCTAAAAGGA
>PVKE010043841.1:0-13228 GCA_004027555.1 Craseonycteris thonglongyai | reverse complement strand
TGTACCACAGTTCAGCATATGCGTTTGCATGGGCCAGGGTTGGAATTTGATCCCTGGATCTCGCAGTTGAAAGGCAAGCACTCAATCTGGCATCCCCTTAAATTTCTTAAGCCAACTTTCAGAGAAAAAGTAACAGAGGAATTCAGGAACCCTCCAGGATTTGTGTTGCAGAAATGACTGCCATTTGTAGGGTTGGGGAATGGGCCATTCTATAGTTGGCTTTGGTGCCCCTTAAGGAAACTAACTCAGAGATAATTTGGGTGCGATTTAGAAACTTTTCTTCCTACAGCAATGTTGCTACCAGGCATATGGAATGATGTGTGTAGAGGCTGTGCTTGCGTTATCCTTAGGCAGGTGCAATTTGTAAAGGGTGTTCCTTTCACAGATCTTGTTATTGCTAATAAAATTGCTGTCAGTTTCTTTCCTTGGTTTTCAATTACATATCTCTCCTTGGTGTTGGTGACACCTGTATTTATTCAAGTCACTAGATAAAATATGAAATGTATGGATATATCAGCATATTTCCAATACTTTAAAGAAGCCTAATAAATCTCAGTAATCTTGCCCTTTCTTGTGACATTTATGCTTAACACAGTAATAAGTATGAAGCTGTGTCTCTTCTCTATTATCTTTCTAGGAACAGTTGCCTTAGAATATTCTTTTTTTTTTTTTTTTTTGACAGAGAGTGAAACAGAGACAGAGAGAGACAGAGAGTGAAACAGAGACAGAGAGAGACAGAGAGAAAGGGGAGGGCCCAGAGCAGTCTCCAGAGTTGACTACATTAGTTTTCCATATAGTTTTACTCCACAGGTGGGCACGGGGCTGCGCAGGTCAGGAACTGGCCCAGGAGCCTCCCACATAGGCCCCGGCAAGAACTGAACTGGGGGCACTCCCCAGTTCAGCATGTGGGTCCCAATGGCCGGGACCGGGATTCTATCCTTGGTCCCCGGGGCTTCAAAGCGAGCGCTTAACCCGCTGAGCCATCCCAGCTCTCCCTCCTCAGAATATTCTTGAAAACAAGAAGAAAATAGTCCATCCACCCATTGTGATGCCTAACGACCCATGTTTGCTTACTTTATAGCAAAGCAGAGGCAGAAATGGATAGGTAGAACTCAGGGGCCAGGGTATTGGTAGGCAAAAATTATAATGGAAGGTAATGGCATCTACTGACTTGGAAAGTCCACGAAGCTTCATATTTTAGTGCCAGATTGCAGTTTCTGACACAGATTTTGCTCTGTGAACTTGGAATGCTATTTAAATTTTTTGGACTTCAGTTTTCTTATTTACAATGTGAGAAATAATCCTTACATCTTGGGTTTGGAAGGATAAGTGATATGGTGATATTTGGGGACTATAGGAATAGATACTCTATGAGAAGCTTTTTTTTTTTTTAAACTTTTCCTGTCAACTCATTTTTATGACTTCCTTTCATGTATTTCTTGACTTTTGTACCTGCCTCACAGGTCTTCCAACAATTTTATTTTTGTGTCATATAGGTAGATGGCCAGTATAATACCTTTACTGTCTAATCAATTATACAATTCCTCTCTATTCCACTTCAGCCAACCACAACCACACTTTGGACATTTCTCTGTGATCTTGAATTCAGAGTTACCCACTCTCTCGTCATAACCTCTGATCCTTCAACTTTCCTATTCTCATTCACACTGAATCTGCTATTTCCTTCATATCACAACTCTAGATACTTTACCCTTCCTAGTTTATAATGTCTTTCCTGCCTGTCCTTACCTTCCTGCCTGCCAGAGACCCCATGGACAGCTAAGACATTGATAGTTGTCCCAACGTGCTTGAACACCACAATCTTCCATGGTCACATGCTCACTAGGCTTGTCCCACCTTGGGTCATCCCTGTTTTCTGCTTTCTCAGAATCAGGATGCTGATAGCTATGGAAGGAAAGTACAGGCATTTGTTGAGCAGGTGGCCTGCAGAATGATGCTATCTGTTATGACACCTTTATACCTTATTTACTCTCTACCATTACTGTTCCATCAGCAATTAGTGTATTCATCTTTGTTGACATATTATCATATTCACCACAATGGATATTCTACATATTTTCTTTGTATAAACTCTTAATCCTGCACCTCTACACTCTCAGCAGATTATCTTGCTTAGTACCTCATGAGAAGACAAAGGCTATCCATCATGGAACACCAGATATTTCCTGCTTCCCATATATTTTATTATTTTGTATTAAAAGATTTATTTTTATTTATTTATTTTTTTTTTACAGAGAGACAGAGAGAGACAGAGAGGAGAGGGAGGGCCCAGAGCAGTCTCCATAGTTGTACATCACCAGTTTTTGACATGGTTTTGTTCCACACAGGTAGGCAGGGGCTGCACAGGGCAGGAACTGGGCTGGGCCTCCCACATGGGAAGCACACCCCAGTTCAGCATATGGGTCCGCACAGGCTGGGACTGGGATTCAATCCTCGGTCCCTGGGGCTGCAAAGTGGGCGCTTAACCCTCTGAGCCATCCCAGCTTCCCCACATCCAATATTTTAAAATGGTGAATAGAACAAAAGGTAGAAGAAAGAAGATTTTGCCCTTTTCCCCTTCCTGCTTCATTGCTTGACACCATATCTTTTCTTCTCGGGCCCTCACAATGAGATTTAAATATTGGCTTCCCAGGTTCTAAGGTCTTTGAGTTCAGACTGAATTATACCATTGGCTTTTCTAGGTCTCCAGCTTTTAGACAGCACATTGTATGTCTTCTCAGCCTCCATAATTGCATGAGCCAATTCCTCATAATAAATCTCCTTCAAAATTATCTATCTCTCTGTCAGTCTAATCTCTTATTGGTTCATTTTTCTGGAGAACCCTGACTAATACACTTATCCTTGAAGTCTTTGATCAGTCTCCCGTTCTCTCAGAAGCCTTTCTGACTAAGGTTATCGTGGGGTAACCTCTTAAAGCTGTTCATTACCTTAAAGCAGTGGTGCTCAGTTTTCACTATTCATTTTAATTATCCAGGAAACCTTTAAAATACTGTTGCCTGGGTTCCACCCTAGATATCCTGATTGAGTTGGTCTGTAGTGTGGCTTGGGCTTTGGTACAAGGTGCTTCTAATGATCTATCAATGTGATGACAGGGCTTCTGTCTTTTAAAAATATTTTTATTAAAAAATATAGCTAAAATACAACATTATACCAGTTTCAGATATATACCACAGTCGTTCAATATTTGTATGCCTAAGACATGATCTGGGGAAGCCGGGATGGCTCAGTGGGTTAAGCGCTCACTTTGCAGCACTGGGGACCGGGGATCGAATCCTGGCCCCGGCCCGTGCGGAGCCATATGCTGAACTGGGGAGCTCCCCCAGTTCAGTTCTCTGTCTGTCTCTGTCTCTGTATCTCTCTCTCTCTCTCTCTGTCAAAAATTAATAAAATAAATAAACTTAAAAAAAACCAACATGATCATCATGATAAATCTAGCAACAATCTGACACCGTAACACAACATCACAATATTGTTGACTATATTCCCTATACTCTGCATCCCCACAACTGTATCTTTCTATGCCATGTCCAAAGTCCCTGGTAGTCCCCTGCTGCTCACAAGCCCTCTGGCTAAGGTCTTCCCTATTTGGTGGCATCCCAAGGTAAGAAGCTAACTTTTTCTTTTAAATTTTTCCTTCCCTCTAATAAGCTTACAGAGTTTTTTTATTTTTTATTTTGTTTGGGGGGACTGGTGGAAGCTTAACATGTCACTCCTTCCACAGTGATACATATTTTAAAAGAAGTTACTCAGAGCAGCAAAACAGCTGGAAATTCTGTCAATAAGATAAGCAAATAGAAAAGAATCTACTTTTTTTCCCTTAGAAATAGGGAAAGTGACTTTCCTAGTGTCTTCAAACAGCATTGCATCCTGTAGACCATCAAATAACAAACAAGAAGACTAAAAATTCTAAGCCAAAGGCCACAAGGTGATCCTTATGCTGTGAACTAGTTTCTGTAATTAAAGCAAACATCTTAATTTTTTAAAATATATTTATTTATTTTTGACAGAGAGGGAGAGAGAGACACACACACACAGAGACAGAGAGAGAACTGAACTAGGGGAGCTCCCAGCTTAGCATATGGGTCCGCACGGGCCGGGGCCAGCATTCGACCCTCGGTCCCCGGCGCTGCAAAGTGAGCGCCTAACCCACTGAGCCATCCCGGCCTCCCCAAACATCTTAATTTTACACTAAAGAAACTGAGGCCCAGAGGAGAAAAGTGATTTGCCAAGTATTACTCTGGGGAAAGTCTAGACTTTATGCTTCTGTTATTCCAGCCAGGTGACAGTTGCTTTTATTTGCTTGCTCTAATTCTCTACTATTGTCTCTGCTAAAAGTGGACATGGGATCTTTTTCACAAAAGTAAGGGAGGTACAAGTGAGTGTGTATATGTGTGTGTGATATTCCTGTTGGAATTTAGAACAAAGTGTCACAAGAATGCATACTAATAACCAGGAGAGAGTGGAGCAAGGAACTGGGGTGAATGGACCATACCTGGCAGCTGGATTAATGAAGTGTCCACAAAAAGGAGAAAGGAGAAAGTGTCCACACAAGAGGCCTGAAGTAAAAGTCACAGTTAGACTGTCTTTGCAAAGTTTTCTAAATAAGTGCTGTTGGCTTTGACTTAGGAAGGGAGTTATGAGGAAGTCTTTTTTAATTGGGCCAGAGCATATGGGCAAAGGTACACAATACATATGGCTTTCTGAGAGGTCCATTTTCCAATTACTCAAGCAGGTCAAATAACCAGAATTTTTATTTAATGAATTTTTGTAGTCTTCTCATCAGATTGTATGTCCAAGCAGATTGTATGTCTCATCAGATTGTATGTCTCAAATTTATTGAGATAACATTGGTTAGTAACATTTATAAATTTTAGGTGTACAATATTATAACTCAATATCTATATATCTTATTGGGGGCTCATCAGCCTGAATCTAGTTTCCATCACTTTTGAGGAGTGGACTATATTGGGAGAATTCCAATCCCTCCTATGCCCTTCTGCTTTAAGGAGAATGTGATAGAGGTAGGAAGACAACATAAGGTCAGTCTTTTGTGTGCTTTTTTTTTTAAGATTTATTTTATTGATTTTGACAGACAGAGAGACAGAGAGAGACAGAGAGAAGGGGAGGGCCCAGAGCAGTCTCCATAGTTGACAGCATTAGTTTTCCATGTAGTTTCACTCCACAGGTGGGTGCAGGGCCGTGCAGGGCAGGAACTGGGCCAAGAGCCTCCCGCATAGGTCCCGGCAAGAACTGAACTGGGGGCACACCCCAGCTCAGCACAGGGGTCTGCCTGGGTTGGAGCCAGGATTCGATCCTCAGGCCCTGGGACTGCAAAGCTAGTGATTAACCTGCTGAGCCATCTCAGCCCCCCCTTTTTAATAGTGGAGTTTATATTGATGGATAAAGACATAAAACTTCTTTTTAATTATTGGGGTGACATTGATTGATAACAATTACGTAGTTTCCAGGTGTACAATTCTACACTACATTGTCTATACATTGCATTATGTGCTCAGCACCCAGACATTATAACACTTAATCCTTTGATGCTGATGCTGTCCAAGAAATATCTAAGGTATTTGCCCTAATGCTTCCATTTTTCCTTCTTATGCCTCTCTTGCTCATTGTTCTTTCTATAGCATCTGGTCACAGATGTGAGACTGTCGACAACCTCTAAATATCCAGCTCTCTGCATTGAGCACACAGGAACACATCCCTTTGACCCCTGCACCCCTACTCTCCTAATTAATAGGGTGTGTTAGAACATTGTACTCACTGGGTCCATTTCAAACCCACTGATTTACCCTGAGGCTCAGCTTTATATACTTTTCTCTTTCTGGAAGCACAAAGAGTGGCTCCCTGGTTGCCAGAGAGGGGAAGAAGCAGGATGGCCCTTCCCTGCCAATTTCAATCATATTCATCCAGACATCGTCCTAGAATGTTTAGTTAGGAATCCTTCAGGAGTGAACTTAAGCCTTTCTTGACTGGATAAAGTAGCACACCACCCTTTGTAACTCAGCTGGTAAGCAAAGTCAAATAAGGCTGGATAAGGAAAGGAAAACATGGGAACAGTGTTGTAGCAAAATATGGTGTTTTGAACAAGTTTCCTATTTGCAGTATCACATTCTATGTGGAATGCCATGAGTGATGCCAACAGGGAAGAGCAGATGGGGGAGTGATATAGCTCTCAGAAACTAGGACTAGATATAGCAATATATAGAAGAGCCTAGAGGTTGTTTTTTGAAGTCAGCATGAAACAAAATTTATTTAGAAGCTCACTCAAACTTTCTGAGATTTTGGAACAGATGAAGCAGAAAAGGTGCTGAACAGATGCCCTAAACTGTCAATAACAGTGAATCAAATATTCATGAGTTTAAAATCAGAATAAAGCCTATAGACTTGAGGCTGAATCTGAACTAGGGCTAATATCCAGTTTGGAGAGTTGCCTGTTCTAGACTTTTTCTTAAGCTATCAAGACCTGAAATTGGTTTGTTTGTATCCATGGAACTAGGCACTTTGTTTAAAGTACAGGTTCAACCTTCTCTCTCTCTCTCTCTCTCTCTCTCTCTCTCTCTCTCTCTCTCTCTCTCTCTCAGGTTCAACCTTCTCTCTCTCTTTCTCTCTTTTCTCTTTCTCTTTCTTTCTCTTTTTGTGACTTAGCTAACTGGAGTGATTGGTGCCAACTCAGCAGGAAGTGAGCATAGAATAGTTGATTTACACTAGGGCCCATCTATTCATTTGTTCTTCTTTTCAAAGTTGTTTTGGCTATTGTAGATTGTATGTATTTCCATATGAATTTTAGACCCACTTTAATTCATATCTAAAAAAGTGACTGCTGGGATTTAGGTTGTGATTGTGTTGAATTTATACAGTAAATTGGGAAGAACTGACATCTTAACATTTTGAGTTTTCTGATCCATGAACACAGTAGTATATTTCCACCATTTATTTGGGCCATCAGTATAATTTGTAATCATAGTTTTGTACTTTGTAGCACACAGATAATGTGTGTATTTTAGGTTTATCTGTTAGTATTTCATATTTTTAATTCTATTTTATATTGTAGTATTTTTAAAATTTCAGTTTTTTTTTAACTGAACTGGGGCTCTCACCGCGTTAGGGAAGCACACCCCAGTTCAGCATGTTGGTCCGCCTGGGCCAGAGCCGGGATTTGATCCTCGGTCCCCAGGGCTTCAAAGCGAGCGTTTAACCCGCTGAGCCATCCCGGCTTTCCAAAAAATTTCAGTTTCTAATTTTTATTGCTAGTATACAGATATGTGTTTGATTTTTGTATATTAGCATTGTGAATCTTCAACTCTGCTTAATTCACTTATTTATTGTAGTAGCTTTTATGGAAATTACATAGGACTGTCTACATATAATGACAAATTCAACTTCTTTAATAGATATGACTATTCACTTCAGAACCAGGACTAGGATGAGGCAAAGGGGCACTCCCTCCCAGGGTCATACAAGTCTTGGAGAGGGATTAGTTGAGATCTGTCAGACCATTAATACTTTCAGCAGGTGCAAATGAGAATTTTTGTTTGGGGAGTCATATCATAGCATCCACTACACTGTTTCTTGTACTCTAATAAATTTCATAGCATCGTATGAACACTCTTAATTACCTGTATTTATAAAAGAACCTTGGCATGTATTTTGCAAGACTGATTTCAGGGTGAACTCAACTGTCTTTTGCAGTCTGGTCCCCAGAGTAGTCAGAGCTAGGATACAATAGTGCCCCTCCTCCAATTACACTTACTGTGATCCAAATATTAACAGAATCTAATTTGTCATCAGGGCCTTGAGGTTATGGAACATAGTGCAGGTCCATTTTCATGGGGTTGGGACTAAGGTCCTGGTATTCCCAAGAGGGTATAGGTCTGGGTGGGAATATTGGGGAAACAGAGATCACTGGAAATAAACAGAACTGCCTTTATACCTTTTTCTGGGTCCCATCTGCTGTGAGCTCTTAGATATAGTGATTTTAGGCAATGGACTCTTTTCTCCACTTCTTGTATAGAGGTGAGTGACTTTCATTTCCATCTCATGGTCCAAAGTGGAGCAGAAGAAAACAGATTGCATGTCATAGTGTTAAAAATTCACTGCTGTCTATGAGTAAAAGGGGGCGTTTCCTACATAAAGACATCATTTAAATTTTGACAAAAAGAAAACCAAGTCAAAGTAGCCCTTCTTAAGATAGATTCAAACAAGATGTAGTATATAATGAAAAGTTTAAGTAATTCTAGTTCCCCCTTGTCAATCCTTTGAACTGAGAAATCTTAAAATTCATCTCTAAAATAACCCTCCCTCCTTTAGCTCTAATCCTATTTGGATTCTTGCCCCACAGCTGGGATGGTTTAGTTTCCACACACACGAGGGCCATCTCATGTACTCCCTCTAGTCAGGGCAGATTTATCAAGTCCTTGACCCATAGGATATACCTCAGCATTGAGTCAGCTTTGTCTTCTGCATCCTCAAGGATTCCTCCTATGTCTAAATGCCTATCTCAAAGTAGTTGTGCTCTTTTCTTGTGCTTGCTTCTTGATTCTAGACCTGGTGATAGGTAGGATTCTTGCTAGGTTCTGCTTTACTTCTTCTATACACTGCCTTGCCTACCATCTTCCCATTTCCCAGTCACTGCTGGACTTCCTGATGTCAGTTAACTATTGGTCAACTGTTCCTCTACCAATTTTCTGCTGATTCTCCTCCTGAGGGCCCAGACATTCTCCTGGTGTCTACAGCAGAATGATACAGCCATTAAGAGTACTGGCTCTAGTGTCAGACTCTGTCGATTTGAATCTGCTACTAAGTTTCTGTGCGACCCTTGGCAAGTTTCTAAATCTCATTTTTACCCCCCATCTTTAAATAATAATAACAGTATCTACCTTATGGGGCTGTTGTGAAAAGTATTTATTGAGGAAACTGGCATATTCTTTTTCAGTACTCAGTAAGCAGTGGTTATTACACTGGAAATTTCATAGATCACTTGTTATGCCCAGGTGCTTTTTGTCTCATCTTCTCTTACCAATTTGCTCATGTGATGCACCTAATTCTGTCACTGTTAATGGACAAGGTCACCTCTTTCTTGTTTGAGGGACTAGAGAAGAAGAGAAAGGAAAATGGTCTAGTCTAGCCTGTGCTTTGTTATGGTTACCTGGTAAAGCTGTGATTCTGAACCAAGCAACTCTTCTGCACAATTTGGGGAGAGGAAAGCCTGCTTCTGAAAATTTGCATGACTTCTCTGAAGGAAAAAAGAAAGATCTTATTTTTCCCCCACTAGATGTCTTTGGAATTGTAGTAATGAAGGAGAGGGAGGGGGAAGCCCATAAATTCTCTGCTGGGTACTTGATAGAGACGATTTTGGGTACTAGGGCAAATGGAATGAAAAAAAGCCCCTGGTTTAGTGTCAATGGTAAGTGCAGGACAAGCCCATGAAAAAGAGCTTGCTCACAGGCTAGGCCCATGATTCATTAACTGAAGGCTCTCGCCATGGAACCAACTGGCCCAGAAACCTGCTAAGAGTCCAGTTTGTAGATTCCTTCTGGAGTGTTTCAGGGCTCTAGGTAAAGTGGTATGCCCGAGGCCCATCTCACTGGGAGTCTTTTCTCATCTATTGCCTGAAAGTCCTGCTTGCCCAGGCAGACATGTCCTAGCATAGAGGTCCGTACTTTAGGGATTAATCAGTCTCCAAAGAACTTATGCTTCAGTCTTAGAGCTATTGTCTAAAATTCTCACCATTAATTATTTCTTAGGGAGTTTTTGGACACTTACCCATTTTAGCCTGATTAAGCCAGTATATTGTGTTTGACAATAACACATTAATAGTAGGCTGACCAGATGTACTGTTTTAAATGGGACAGAAAACAACAGTACTGCCCTGTTTCAAATAGTATGTATGGTCAGCCTACTGACACCTTGAATTTAGCCCAGTGAGACTAGGTTGACCCTAGGTACCATTTGAAATGGGACAGTACTGTTGCTTTCTGTTCTGCTTAAAATGGTACATGTGGTCAGCCCAATTAATAGGGATTATTTAGTGACTAATTTTTTAGCATCCACTGACTCACTAGCAGAGAATGGGGACCTGTGAAACCCACACTTAAGTTGGACCTGAGATAGATAAGGTTTGATGCAGAGTAGGGAGAAGGGAGGTAGGGAGAATGAGTCAGGGATATTATAGTTTTGGCAATGAGGGCTCAGAAAATAGCAACTAATTTTAGCATCTGATGAACAGAACATAATTAAATACATTAAATCTGCTGGGGGAAAAACTTGATACCTTTGAAAGATAAATTGAAATAATTCTGGGATTATTCACAGTTTTAGATGAGGTGTATGTTGGCTGTGCCTTCTTTGGTTATGAGCCAGGAGTGGAGTCTTTCACTGGGCAGAGCTGCCCAGGGAGCCAATAAGGACTTCAAGGAGTACCATACTTGGGCTTCTCTGTGTCTGTCTGCTTGTCAAGTGAACTCCAAACAGAACAGAACTTTCTCCCCATCCTACTCAGTTCTTACCTTCTCTTCATGGTCTAGCTCAGCAACTGCTTCTTCCTTTGAAACCTTTTCTATTGCCCCATTTATATTGTTCTTTCCCCTTGTGAACTCCATACTAGGTGTAGATGAGTATTTGGTTTTAGAGAATGTTTTCATGAATTCATATTCTGTTCCTCTGCCTGGAGGAGAATCCCTTCAAGGACAGGGCCCATTGCTCTTTCATGTTTCTAGTCTCAGCATCTACCAGATGGCTCTTAGTAAACACCTAAGACTTTGTCTAGGCAAATCTGTAATTTCACTTTTGTCTCTGAAAACACACAGGGTTTTCCTTTCTTTTAACATTTTTATTTATTATAAATTATACACACAGCATACATTATTGTCATTGTAGATTTTCAAGTGCTGCAGATAGGGTTAAATTCCCTTTGACCTTGACCACATCTTAGTTCTCTTCCTAGAGATAATCACAGTTTAAGTTTGGTGGGTATACTTCCAAACATTTTTCTCTTTATTTATAACATGGAAATAAATAGATTTGTGTGTTTTCATACAAATGGGTGTAATACCATATTATTTCACAAGTTGATTTTTTAAATTATTATTATATTTTATTGTTAAATTTAATGGGGTGACATTGGTTGGTAACAATTAGGTAGTTTCCAGATGTACAAGTCCACATCACATCACCCATGCATCGCATTATGTGCCCACCTCCCAGAATCAGGTCCCCCTCCAACACCATATATCTGGTGCCCACTCCCACCTCCCCCCACAACTCTCCCTCACCCCTTCTCCCCCTTCTTCAGGTAACCACCAAAATATTGAGTGTGTCCATAATGCTGGTGCCCTCTCCCACCTCCCCTCCCTCTCTCCTTCCCCCCTCCTCCCCTTCCCTCTGGCAATCACGAAGCTATTGAGTGTGTCCATAGGTCTCTGTGTCTTCATTACTTTCAGTTTTATATTCCACCTGTAAGTGAGGTCATATGTTTCCTGCTTCTTTCTCACAACTTGATTTTTAAGTCTAATGATGGATCTTGAACATCTAATCAGCTTGGTGGTACAGATTTACTTCATTCTTTTAAATTGATGCATTGCATTTCATAGGATGGGTAAAGTTATCCCTTATAAATGTACATTTAATTTTTAAAATGTTGGCTTAATTATTACAAACAGATATGTTATAATTCACATACAAAATTCCTTGAGCACACATCTGAGAAAATATCAAAAAGTGGAATTTCTGTGTCAGAGGATATGTGTTTTGTTTTGTTTTTTGTTTGTTTGCTTTTTTTTTAAAGATTTATTTATTTATTTATTTATTGTTTTTGACAGAGAGAGACAGAGAGAGAGATAGAGAGAGAGATACAGAGACCGAGAGAGAACTGAACTGGGGGAACTCCCCAGTTCAGCACATGGGTCCACACGGGCCGGGGCCGGGACTCGATCCTCAGTCCCTGGCACTGCAAAGCGAGTGCTCAACCAACTGAGCCATCCCGGCTTCCCCTTGTTTGCTTTTTAAATAAAATATTTCAATGTGAATTGTGTAGGCCTTTCTGATTCACATGGAAGTAGCTAGAAGAGTTTCTCATAAGACACACTACTACAGCATCAATGGGATTTTTTTTTAATCTTGCCAACAAAGATATAGTAAAATATTTTGTCCACATCATTTTCTGAGCTTTATGACTGTTGCTTGGAGACTTCTAAACAGTGTGATTTCACTGTCATGGTACAGTCCTAGGTAGAATTCAGAGTGGCTTTGGGGGTTGTAAAGCAACATAGCAGCTAGGCCAGTAGCAGGAAAGGTGGGGCTGCTACACAAATAAACTTCTTATGGGCTGTACTACCATGGGGGTCTGAAATCAGTCTTTATAGAGACTCCTGAAGCAGAAACTTGGAGAGTTGTGTCTGCTCATTTGCCTTTACTGAAGTCAGAGCCTTGTTCTTATTGTTACTGGAACCAATGGTTCAGTGACCCCTTGACTATCCTTCATCAGGAGAACAGAAGACCTTCTGTTATCTCCTAATCACCATCATCCTCAAGTCCCTTTGAGCCTTATAATTCTTATTTACCTTTTTGAATCTCTTCATGATGTTCTTAACACATTATCACTACTTCTGCCTCTTCTCAATATTTCTTTATATATTCTTTACTCATTCAGTATCCTTGCAAAGGAATAAATAAGCCCCACTCTCACCTCCTTGGGTAAGACCTTTTAAGTCCTTAGTTTAATTAAGGCAGGTTTCCTAGGTATGTTGATGTTCTCAGTCACTGTCCAAATACAAAATGCTCAGTCTCTATTTCTGAGAAAGAAAAGAGAACTCATGATGATGAGGCTCTTTCCTAGAATGACACCAGAGGATAAGGGTGGTGGGGGCAGGGAGGAGCTATGGGCATCCTTATTTTTGCTGTGATTAAAAATGAAATAGGCATTCATTGTTTCATTGATTTATTTGACATATACTTTTGTATATCCACCATGTGGCTGGGTAGCAACCCTGAACTCTTTGGGATGTGCTGAGGCTTCTTTCTGCTCCTATAAGTACTAAGATATAGTCAGACCCTCAAATTGTCTTAATGTCTGAGTTGCTAGTGCCAGATCCTCTGTAGGCTCAGTAACCAGTAGCCATACCTGCCCGCTACTCATCAAGAGCAACGCTTACCTGAGGATAAATTTTAAAAGCCTCACTCCAAGATACAAAATTAT
>PVKE010043840.1:0-13228 GCA_004027555.1 Craseonycteris thonglongyai | reverse complement strand
CCCAGATGGACCCATGTGCTGAACTGGGGTGTGCCCCCAGTTCAGTTCTTGCTGGGGCCTATGCGGGAGGCTCCCGGCCCAGTTCCTGCCCTGCGCAGCCCTGTGCCCACCTGTGGAATGAAACTATATGGAAAACTAATGTCAACTATGGAGACTGCTCTGGGCCCTCCCCCTTCTCTCTGTCTCTCTCTGTCTGTCTCTCTTCCTGACCAAAAAAAAAACAATAAAAATAAATCTTTAAGATTCCAATCAGGGACTGAATTCACGTTGCAACTGTTCTCAACACTAACCTTTTCTTCTTCTTCTTTTGTGGCTATGCTTGGATCTTTCAGCCTATCCCACAGGGTACTATATTTGCAGTTTCCCACCCAATGAGCTCAGCACTTGACTCTCCTAATGCTTGAGAAAGCTATTAAGGAAATCAAATCTAGAACAGTCCTGTTCATCAGGCCACTCCACACTATCCCGTACACTGTTGTCTTCTTTTAATGGGCTCCCGTGTGTGTGTGTGTGTGTGTGTGTGTGTGTAGTATTATATTTAATAGGACTCAATTGGGATTCTGTCTTGGGCTAGCATCAGCCCCTCCAGTCCCTAGGCCCCAGAGCACTGAGAAGTAAAACTGGACATGCCGTGCTTATTGCCTTATTTTGGTTCCTTAACCTTACTCACTGGGCAACAAACCTTTCCCACAATGGTCTTCTCTTCCTCATCCCTGTAATCTCTGTGTGAAACCATCAGAGGAACCTCAGCTCCTACAACCAGGGCTGCAGCAAGACTAGCTGGCCACAGAGTTGCATTGGGAGGCACACAGTAAGAATTAAAAGCATTCATCTTCTTTCTTTCCATTGGCAGCCAGGGGAGAGCTGGGTGGAAAGGTTAGGAAGTACAGCACTTCCAAGGCGACCACAGAGAAAAGGAAGAAGGCTGGGGATTCAGGAAAGTAGCGATATGGGTTAAGATATGGGTCAAGGGGTCTCTACCTTTTTTGCATGGCAATTCTGCAGTTATATAATTTATCTTTTATTCAGATAAATGTATTCCATGCTTTCATTCTAGTATTGCAGCAACATAGGCTGCTTTCTGAACAGCACTACATAAATTTAACTCTTTCTGAAACTGCTTAGACTCTTTTTTGTGTTGATTGAATGTGGTGATGAATGGATTAACAGGCAGTTGTTTTTTTCATGGTTTGGGGGAAGCTTTTTATTTAACCTACAGTTTTAGATTTTCAATTTTTTTTTTTTCTTGAGTATTGTGGATTTGGGAAATGGGAGAACAAAAGTACTCCTCTCTGTTTTTCTTTCCCACCAGCCCCTGTAGTCTTAGAATTCAAAACACTATATATCTCAGTACCTATGAATCACTCAATTAAATGTATATAGTTGAGCTCCACTCTGTGAAGTGTATGTCTGTAATGAAAAACAAGATTGCGGGTTAGAGCTGGAAATGTACCACAGTCACCCACAGGAAGGCATACGGGTGGGAAGCATGCAGTGACTTAGAGCTCTTCACATCGATTTATTCCAGTGAGCTATTCAGAGTGATCAGAACCTGAAGACAATACAGAATTCATAGAGGAAGGCTTCAGAGATGATTTTATACATGATACTAAAGCCAGGAGTTAATTTTTATTCTTAACGTTATGCAGACATCAGTCTATTCTATAACATGAAACTGAAGAGGATGTATAGTGTTTATTTTACAATGTCTTTTTTTAAGTCTTTATTTAAGTCTCTTAATTCTCCTGAGCTTCCCTTCCCTAACCTATGAAATAGAATGAGGGGCTTTTAAATCCTGAGTTACAAATGCCAGGTAGGTTAGTTATGTTTGTCACCCCACTCTTATCCTCTATAACATATGCATATAGAGCACTTTTTAAATGCAGATGGCACAGTAGAGATATAGAATGAAGGTAGTATTTATCTCAGAATGTCTATAGCTCTGAGTAGCTAAATACACTAATGGGAAAATTAGGCTAGAAAAAAAACGTAACTAAGCAAAATATTCCTGTATTCAAAATGGTTATTGAAACTTTAGAAAATATTTCAGCCAACCTACAATTACTTAGAGAAAGGCAAAAAGAAACTGGGTGTAAAAGATTATATTTACATATTTTAGTACTTGGTCATGACATTTGCAAATCTCTGAAAAAAAAAAGACATATCAGACTCAGTTTATAAACCACCTTGAATACACATTTTCCTTGTTTTGTTTTGTTTTTGACTAGAACAGTCTTGGAAGATTGTTATTCATGGGTCTCTGGCAATTCTAAAAGTCTTGTGAGCAGAGGTACTGACTGCCTTCATTCCAAAATTAGAGAGAGTTTCTTCCTCCAGAGCAAAAGGCAGGTTTGTTTAGTGACCACTGTAATAAAGACCAGGTCATCTGTCTCCAGGGCAAAGATCAGACAAGCTTACTACCAATTATAGAAGACTCTAACCTCCAGGCCACATAGCAGGAGGTGAGTGGCAAGTGAGCCAGCAAACTTCATCCGTATTTACAGCCGCTCGCCATCATTCGCATTAACACCTGAGCTCCACCTCCTATCAGACCAGCTGTGGCTTTAGATTCTCACAGGAGCATGAACCTTCCTGTGAACTGCACACATGATGGAATTCGGTTGTGTACTCCATGCGACAATCTAATGCCCGATGATCTGAGGTGGAGCTGAGGCCGTGACACTGGGGAGAGGCTGCAAATGTAGATTCACATGAGCAGAGAGGTTTGACAGCACAGAGACCCTAATAAATCAATTGCTTGCAGACTCACATTAAAACCCTATCAATGAGTGTCAAGTGACAGTTAAGGTGCATCTGGTGGCAGGCTTTCGAGTGGCAAATGAGTTGATGGTGTACTTCAATTGTACAGCTGCATCTAGTGGCAGGCTTTAAGTCAGAGTCTGACAGTTATTTTAGTCCCCGTGTGGCCTGCCCATTGCTTTATTGACTATTTTCATCTACACCTCTTTCCTGTCTTGCACACTTATCTTAGTCACAATTTTAAGGAAAAAACAAAACAAAACAAAAAAACAAACAAAAAAACCCACACCATTGGAGAACATCTTTGAAAAAGACCCAATGATGAGAGAGCAGAAGCTGCTAAGACAGCCAACAAAAAGAAAGCTGTGTTTAAGAGAAAATACCAAGAGTCCTACTTAAATTATAGTTCACTGTCACCAGTGATTCAAATTCTCCAAGCCCGCTTTGTATAATACGTGGCAACTGGCTTTCCAATGAAGCCATTAAAACTTCAAAACTGCTTTGCCACATGGAGACCAAGCAGCCTGCCTTAAAAGATAGGCCTTTGGAGTTTTTTAAAAGACAAGAAGAAACATGAACACGAGGAACAGAAGCAATTATTGAAGGCCACCACTTCATCCAATGTGTCTGCACTGAGAGCATCATTCTTAGTGGCTAACCACATTGCTAAAACTAAGAAGCCCTTTATTATTGGTGAAGACTCGATCCTGTCTGCTGCTCAGCACATTTGTTGTGAACTTTTAGGAGAGGATACAGTTCAAAGGCTGGCACATGTTCCTCTTTCAGTCAGCACCATAACTCGATGAATTGATAAAATAAGAGAGGATACTGAGGCATAATTGTTAGGGAGGATTAATGAGTCACCATGGTACACAACCCAGGTTGATGTATCTACCAGTGTTGCCACAAAGGCAACAATGCTTGTTTTTATGCAATATATTTTTCAGGACAATGGGCATGAGGATATGTTATGTGCACTTTTGTTGCCACCCAACAGTACAGCTACAGAACTATCCAAGTCTTTGAATGATTACATAATCAGAAAAACTGAATTGGTCATTCTGTGTCAGTATATGCACAGAGCGGATGCCATGACTACATGGCTTTCTGGTTTTACTACTTGGGTCAGAGAGGTTGCTTCTGAATGTAAGTCTGCGTTCTGTGTCATCCATAGAGAAATGCTGGCTAGCCAAAAAATGTCACCTGAATTTAGCAACATTTTGCAAGATGTGATAAAAATGATCAATCACATTAACATACATGCCCTTAACTCACATCTGTTCGCACAGCTCTGTGAGGAGATGGATGCAGAGCACACATGTCTTCTCTTACACACAGAAGTGAGGTGAAGGGAAGCTGGGATGGCTCATGGGTTAAGCGCTCGCTTTGAAGTCCCGGGAACTGAGGATAGAATCCCGGCCCCGGCCCATGTGGACCCATATGCTGAACTGGGGTGTGCCCCCAGTTCAGTTCTTGCCGGGGCCTATGTAGGAGCCCCTGGCCCAGTTCCTGCCCTGCGCAGCCCTGAGCCCACCTGTGGAGTGAAACTATATGGAAAACTAATGTCAACTATGGAGACTGCTCTGGGCCCTCCCCCTTCTCTCTGTCTCTCTCTGTCTCTGTCTCTCTGTCTGTCAAAATCAATAAAATAAATCTTTAAAAAAAAGAAGTGAGGTGACTTCTAAAGGTAGATCACTGGCCAGAGTTTTTGAGTTATGAGAGCTGCTCCAGAGATTTATTTTAGAAAAATAAATGTGCTGTCACCACTGGCAGCACACTTCAGTGACACAGAATGGGTCTCAAAACTTGCTTACTTTTGAGACATATTCAACCTGCTGAACCAACTTAATCTGTCATTTCAAGGGAGAATGACAACTGTGTTCAAGTTGGCAGATAAAGAGACCGCATTCCAATCCACATTGGAATTATCGGGGTGATGAGTGAACATTGGGATTTCTGACATATTTCAGACATTAGTAGAGATTTTGAAAGAGACTAAGCCAGGGCCTTCTTTTTCCCAGCTGGGGCATGATCACCTATTTCATCTTTTAAAAGAGTTGGAGCATTATTTCCCAACCACATAAGACCTCCAAATTGGAAAGGAATGGATTTGCGACCTATTTGTGAATGAGCCAGGTGAATTGATTTTGTCTATGCTAGAAGAGGATCCCCTGCTTGAGAACACAAATAACAGTGGCCGTAAAAGTATGTCTGAGACAACTTAAAATTTCTGTATGCTCTGGATTATTCACAAATGGTCACTGATGACATACTCTTAAAATTGTGTGTGGATTAAATAAAATCACATATATCTGTAAAATGGAAAGCAAATAAGAACTGAATGCATAATGGCTATTATTGTAATGTTGGAAATCTAATGGAAAGCTTCAAAAATAGGTAAATAACGTTTTAGAATGTATAGCAGAAGGAAATGAAAATGGACATTGAGAAATGACCACTGTATTTGGCTATACAGTGATTTCAGAGAACTGCTTTGCCCCAATGGCAGAAATCAAACATGTAGAAAGGAGAGAGTTTGAGTAGTTCTTAGAAGGGGCAGGGGCAACTCAAGTGAAGCCTTTTTCAAGTGAGGGGTTTATATGTGTTATCAAAGGCAGGGGAGGTAATTTAAAAGGGACACTGAAGATATTAAAGATGTTGTACATGAGGTCTGATTTAATTGACGTGAAATACCATAGACAAAAGAGCCAAAGGCCTTTCCCTTGGGTCTAAATTTGGACTCCTTTCTTGAGAGGAAGTTAGTCTTCAGCACTGATAGTTGAAGATGGCCACATGGAGGAGAGGAGTAGTTTGAAAATGGATAGCTGGGTTCTGTGTAAATGTGGGATGGAAAGAACTTTCAGCATGGGAAAGGAAGAATAAGGATCACTAACCATGAAGTAAGTATATGGTAAGAAGGGAACACCTGGGGGATGCGAGGATGGCTCAACAGATTGAGTGCATGCCTTGCAACCATGAGGTCCAGGAATTAAGTCCCTGCCCCGGCTGTGAGTCCCTTCACCAGATAGCTGTGAAGGTTCTTGCCTACCATATGGGAAGCCCCGAGTTCAGTTCCCCCACGAGTCCCCCATCTTCCTGTGTGGAATGAAACATTGTCAAGACTAACAATGTACAGCCTTAAAGACTGCCCTGCCCCTCACCCCCACCCATTTCTCTCCTTCTCTCAAACAATAAAATAAATCTTTGGAAAAAATAAAACAGAAAGGAACACCTGTAACTTGGAAGGACCTAAAGGCCTAAATGTAATGTATGTAATTCACAATTGAGATGGATTAAAGTGTACTAAGAAAAATGGCAGGTAAGAAGGAGAGCAGGGGAAGCCGGGATGGCTCAGCTGGTTAAGCTCTCACTTTGCAGCCCCAGGATCTGAGGATCAAATCCCGGCCCGGCCCATGCAGACTCATATGCTGAACTGGTATGTGACCCCAATTTAATTCTCATGGGGTGAGTTTCCCCATGTGCAAGGCCCCCGGTTTGGCCCCCAGCTCATGGGGATGTGGCTCCCTTGTGGGAGGCCCCCAGCCCAGTTCCCACCCTGCAAGGCATCCACCCACCTATGTGGAATGAAACCATGTCAAAAACTGATGAAGTACAACTATGGAGACTGCTCTGAACCCTCCCCCTTCTCTCTGTCTCTCTCTGTCTCTGTCTCTTTCTGTCAAAAACAGTAAAATAAAATTAAAAAGAGGGTAAATTTAAAATTCCAAATTCTTACAATAATGATGTGAAAACCCCTTGGTGAGTGAAGTTAGCAAAAATAAAATGAGAACATAAGAATTAATGAAATGACATTGCTACATCAATCAACCACATGGGTGATGAAATTATCTGGAAAAGGGGACAGAAGACTTTGGAGTTATTCAAATAAAATTCATACATATGCAATATATATAATTAGTTAAGATAATGTATGAGAGAGCATAAAGCATGGTTTTAAGCGGGTAGAAGACAATTGTTATGTATAACTGTATGCTGATTTTGAAGTATCACTTATTGATGTAAACTTCAAATCATATAAACTTGAAAATTTTGTTTTGTTGTTAAATTTATTGGAGTGACATTAATTAATATCAATTACATTGTTTCCAGGTGTATAATACTACATTATATTGTCTATACATCACATTATGTGCTCTTCACCCAGAATCAACTCACTTTCCATCACTGTATGTTTGATTCCCTATCCCTATTAAAAAAATTTTGACCTGAGTTATTAATTATTTACATGAAACTAGAAGAAGCAAACTGACCCTGTTTCCTTCTATCCACTGATAGTCAAAGACTATATCTTCTCCTTATATAGTGTATTTTCTACAATTTCATGTTAATGTTAGGTATCACAGATACTGATTCTAGCGTGAATGAGTGACCACATGTATGGACTAATGCCCTATCTGTGGATGTAGTCAAGCACAGACTGTCCAACCACTGGCAGATGCTGTAGAGGGAATTTAAATATCGTAGAGAGGAAAGAACAATGAGATCTCTAAATTCTTTGAGCAGAAGACTCCGAAATACTGAGATACTCTGAATCTAAGACTTAAATTAAGGCCAGCCCAAGAGTACATTCTGAGGCAAAGGCCTGAGATATTAAAAACCATTTCCAGTTCCCAAACAAATGTACCCTTTAGCTCTCCCCAAAATTTGCCTCATCTTGAACCAAAGGTTTTACTAGAGAAAACTTTGCTTTCTCATGGAGTATCTGTTTTCACTCAAAAGGATGATCTTTTTGGAGGTTTTCATGAGAGAACATTAGAAAGTGATGTTGAAAAGAAACAAACATAAAATTCTATTTACATTTGAGCAATTTTCTTGAAATAAGCTTTAAAGAATACATACCTCTTTTGAAAAGAGCAGGAGATTCACATATAAAAACACAAGTGATACTCCTCTCTGCTTAAAGAGCATTTCATAAATAATATACGTGTTTTGAGAGACCATAGCAATGCTGAACCGTCATGGGACTGTAAAGACTCTGGCAGTTAGTGGTGTTTTCCTGGTTATGTTAAATCTGTCAGATCAATCTGTTTTGTGGAAAAACAAATTAATTGTATTATTTAAGTTTTTAAGAAAATGAGTTAAATTTAATGTTCTTCTACAGCAATGTTTTCTCTGTCAACTCCCACTTTCTATGCTCTGCTTGACACTTTCATGCCTAGCCATAAAACACATTATAGTAATATAATAAAATGATATTGAAATTAAAATAGCAATGATGAACACTTATATTACACTTCATAGCTGTCAAGTTATTCTATCACATCATACTTATTAATTATCTTGTGAGCCAGTTTTATTATTATTTCCATTTTCATTTTAGAAAATGGAGATTCACGAAGTTTAGAGCTGCCAGAGTTATACAGTAAGTAAGAAAACCAGGACTGTGAACTTCTCTGGCTGCAGTTCCATGTTATTTTTTCTGTTTCCCCTGTAGCTGTTCACAATTATACCCCTAAATTGGGTACCTTTGGTCCTTTATTTAAACTGCCCAGGCAGAAAAACAATTTCTTCTTATCTGAGCTATGAACTGTCACCAGAAGAGAAAGTTAGATGATAAGTTCTTGATTCTCTGGTAATGTAGTAAACTTTTACTTTGAGGATATTTGGGATACACAGAGTACTAGACAAATATCTGATATTTTCAAAACCTTTAAGCGTTAGGAAGAGATCACCATGAAGCATAAAACATACTCATTTGTAAATCCTACAGTGTCTTCTGTTTCCAGGACACAGCTGGACAGTTCTGTCCTTTCTGGAGAACTCTGAATAGTGAAATGAGTACAGGCTTAGGAAATGGATGTAACTCAGTTCACATCCCATTTCCTCCATTTATTTGCTGTGTGGTCTTAGAAAATTTAGATGATCCTTGAACCTCAATACTAATAATGGGTGATAGAATTTCCTGTCGTTAGCGATTCCCTTCCTCTTGGATTATAGATCATTTATATAAAGGAACTGTCACAGGGACTTTCTGGAATGTTCAGCAGAATGTAGTTACTACTGCTGTTTCTGCTACATGTCTTGGAACCCCCCCCCCCATTTCAGGACCAGGCTCACTTGTTCCAGTAAATGCCTTTTTCAATGTCTGATGACTCTGATAATCGGAAGATTGTTCTGATGTGTTGCAATCAAAGGACTACAACTTGTAACTACCTGAATCAAAAAGTGAATAATTTTTTCTGGGCTTTGTTTGTCACATGCCACAGTGCTGCAAAGCAGAAAGAAAGGAAATGAGGCTTGTGATCATTTGCATTGTCGCTGGGCCTTTTCTGTTCACGAGGTTACCTGTGATCATCAGCTATGCCTGAGAGACACTGGGGGCCTCAGAGCACAGGGTGCAGGTGCTGCGCTGCATAATAAAAAGGGGAGCCTAGCAACAGCATCCAAGTACATGTGTGTTCAGTTTCCTTGACAAAATACTTTTACTATAGTTTTCTGTAAAGATGAAAGCTTATGGGTTGGCTGGCTTCCAAAAATCTATGTTAATGGAACTGATCAAAAACTCTGAATTGTAACATATGTGTTATGCTGATTTTGTTTAAATAATAGCTTTCAGATATCACAGAAAGCATGTGACCAAGTCAAAGGCTGACCACGAGCTTCTCAGCTGCAGCCTTATTCATTGTGGGAAGGAGGACTCCAGTAGATGAGTCTGGTTGGCTGGACACATCTCCTAGCTCCTGATGTTCTTGGCTGTGTAACCAAGGGCAAGTCACAACCCGCCCTCAGTCTCAGTTTCTACATGAGCTAAATGGGGATTATTATGGAGCTCTTGTCTCGATTCAATAAGATAATGTATGTAAATGGCTTAATAGAAACAGGTACCTCACAGGGGCTCAATTAACAAATGCCAGCCGCTATTATTTCAGTCACTTATTTTTTTCAAAAACTATTTATTGGATTCCACTCATGAACAAAATTTTAAACAAAGAGTAAGAGAGTAAGACAGACCTCGACCTCAAGAATGTCACCCTCATGTGCAACAAGACAGAGAGTTGGATATACTTATATCCTAAATTCTGAGGATGGCCTGCCCAGTGTAATGACGCAAAATGAATAAGAAAAAGCAGTCCAGGGGAGTGGGGAGGCTTCCAACCATCTGATAGTTTCATACCGGGAAGATAGATATGGTATCAGCTATAGCAAAGGTTGGCATTATTTTCTGTGAAGGACCAGATAGTAAATATTTATAGTTTTGTGGGTCATTTCTTGACTTTGTTGCAACTACTCAACTCTGTTATCATAATGAGAAAGCAAGTATAGATCATATATCAAATAATGGATGTGGATTTATTCCCATAAAATTTTATTTATAAAAACATGCTTTTATTAGACAGGGTTCTCCAGAGACACAGAACCAATTGTGTGAGTGTGTATGGATGCACACACACGTGTGCACATGTGTGCAAAGTAATTTATTTTACAGAATTGACTCTTGCAATCATGGAGGCTGGCAAGTCCATAGTCTGCAAGGTGAACCCATGGGCTGGAGACCTAGGTAGGAGCAAAGCTTACAGTTCAAATCTGAGCTTCTTGTTCTGTGCAGAAAAATATGAGCCCCAGCTGCGTCATAGAGGTCAGTCTACTTTACTCAGATTCGACTTATTTAAATGCAAATCTCACCTAAAAATATCCCCCAAGTTGGCAAATACAATTAACCATCACAAGGCATCAGCCAGACTTGGCTCACGATAGTTTGCCTACCCTGAACTAGCAGGGGGTTCCTCTCTGCTCACACTAAAGTGAGGAGATCTTTTCTCCAAAAGCATTGGTACTCTGATCTCAAGCTGCTATTAACTAGTCATTGAGTGCTCCATCCAACCTCAAGGCTTAAGGACCAGAACACAGTGACTTGAAGTGTCAGATTTTTGGTTTGCTTCTCCCAAGACAACCTCTTTTTCCCATTGCTAAGAATGGGAGGGCCAGTTGTCCTGAATTTCATATTCAAATAGGAGACTATGAGGAGAGAGGAGAAGCTAATACTGCTTTCCCCTCTAGCGGGGTTAGCAGTTTAGAGAAGGGAGGTTAGCAGAAGGAAAGGATTGTATAGCCACCTTCCGAAGTGGAGTTAACAAAGTTGTGTGGAAAGGGGTACCTCTCCTTAATTCCACCTGCATATTGATTCAGAGACTTGTTAGGAATCATACAGAAAGACCACCATCACGTTTGGCAGGGTAGGGAAAGAAAACAGCTAACAAGGAAACAGAGGAAGGCAAACAAGGGAGGAAGGAAGAGGATGTGGGGCATAACGGAGAATGAGAGAAAGGAGAAAAAGATGATTTTTTATTTCACCTTTTAAACTTAAAACTGACTCTGTATCTTAGATTTTTTATTTCAAAAAATGAGTTCTCTAGATCAAAGAGTTTTGTAGGGCCTAATTCATTTAAATTGCAAAGCAGTTCAGGACTCTTATGAAAAGTATTATTGAAATACAGAGCTCCAGTTCATTATTAATAAGATCAGTCCTTCATAGCACAGACTCCTTTGAAACTATTGGCTTCCTGGAGAATGCCTAAGGTCACTTGTAGATGGCCCTCATCTAATAAAAGAGTCAGACAAATGGAGGTAGGTATGCATCACAACCCTTTTATAAGAGCTTTGTAAAAACTGTGTCCAACATTAGCTTGAGGAAAATGTCTTGTTACGGGGCTGACTTGCTATTTGTCAGAGTTGTACTGAAAAGTTGCATGAGTATAGGATCAGGGCATTTTAAATACCCTAGTTATACTAGTTAAACCTATTCCAGTCAAAAAGCTATTGAGATTTCTGATATGTTCCAAGACGACAGAAGGGAAATTCTGTGTCCCTGTGTTTTCACAAACAAGAATGATTTATATCATGCCCTTTTATTCATTTTTAACAAATTTACTGAAGAAATTAAGGAAAGCCTAAAGTGAATCTGAAGTTAAATTACAACATTTCTTTTGACTTATGGCCAAAGTATTTCCTTTGTGCAGATTTTCTTTCTGTTCATTTGCTGTTCATCTGTATGGTCCACATATCATTTGTAATTATTTGTACAAAATGTACAATGACTTATTTGCATGAAATTCTTTGTGAAATAACATGAGGTATAAATAAACAAAATATAAATTGTATTTATATAGGGAAGTAAGAAGCCAGCAGATGCCAAACCACAAGAGCAAACCCTGACGAATATGTGTGGCAGTGTAAAAAAATCTCTGTCTTTAATCTTTCTGGGAAATTCCCTTTATATTATCTATGGATTTTGTTCTCTGACTATTTCTTTCTTATTGCATCTTGCTCCTATTTCACAGACTCAATAGCTTTACTTATATCTGTGATGATATTAAGCATTATCTTTTTTCTACTTTCTGCCTTGTCTCTGTTTCCTTCAAGTTTATTTTTTCTTTGTCTTTCTTTCCTTTCCTTTCTTTTTCTTTCTTCCCACTGTTTGATCTAATATATCTTTAAGGTCCTAAGTCTTCTTCAGTGGCTGTTCATCTTTGCTGTCCATTCATATTTAAGCACAGGTGTCACCGTTTTGATTGGCTTTACCTTACAGTGGTCAGCTGGAGACTGCTGCTGTAGGTATTCACAGGTCTTTTAAGACAGTTTTTTCTTCAGAGGAGCCTCTGATCTCTTTCCTGGAGGTTATAAAACACTGTCAAGTTTCTCAGAACTGAGCTAGGTGAGTAAAGGGTGGGTGGGTGTCTCATATTTCAAGATATATTTCTCACAGTTCAGTGTATAGATGTTCTTTAATTCTCTTGATTTTAGTATTTTATCCCACTCTCAATTTTGTTTTTTTAAGATTTATTTTATTGTTTTTGACAGAGAGAGAGATAGAGAGAAACAGAGAGAAGGGGGAGGGCCCAGAGAAGTCTCCATGGTTGTACGTCATCAGTCTTCGACATGGTTTCATTCCACACAAGTGTACAGAAGGCTGCATAGGGCAGGAACCAGGCTGGGGGCCTCCCACATGGGAGGAACACCCAGTTCAGCATATGGGTTCACATGGGTCAGTGCCAGGACTCAATTCTCTGACCCTAGGGCTGCAAAGTGAGTATTTAACCCGCTGAACCATCCCGGCTCTCCTGCCCACCACTCTCAACTTTTTCTGAGATTTTAGTTTCTCAGCCTCTATCCTATTGATGATTGGGATCAGATACTTCTTTGTAGGTTGAACCATCCTGTGAATTGAACATTTTCCCTGCCTCCCATTTAGGGATAAATAAATACATCCTTTG
The DNA here is from genome assembly GCA_004027555.1 of Craseonycteris thonglongyai. Taxonomy (NCBI): domain Eukaryota; kingdom Metazoa; phylum Chordata; class Mammalia; order Chiroptera; family Craseonycteridae; genus Craseonycteris; species Craseonycteris thonglongyai. Next base: position 236 of record PVKE010043840.1, on the reverse strand, counting down.
GGAGGCAAATTAAACCTGGTAGTGAACCACACATGAATGCTCTCTTATTCAAAAACTCCAGATAATAAGTGCCTTGTCTTTTTCTGGTGTGAGTGTGTGTGTGTAAGATTTGGAGGTGGGGTTTAATTGTTATGCATTCAGAAGTGGATATAGGGACCTAATTATACATAGTCTTTTGACCAATCTTTACAATTTTATCCCCAATGAATCTTTAGAATAATCTACTTCCTATAATT
>PVKE010043839.1:0-13229 GCA_004027555.1 Craseonycteris thonglongyai | reverse complement strand
TCCCTAATACTAAAACCTGGGAAAGACAATACCAAAAAATATAACTATATAGGCCAATCTCACTGATGAACACTGGTGCAAAAATCTTAAATAAAATTTTAGCTAACAGAACACAACAATGCATTAAAAAGCTTATACACCATGACCAAGTGGGATTCATCCCAGGGGCTCAAGGATGGTTCAACATACGCAAATCAATCAATGTAATCCAGCACATAAACCAAACAAAGGATAAAAACCACATGATTATCTCAATTGATGTAGAAAAAGCATACGACAAGATACAACACCCATTTATGATAAAAACAGTGAATAAATTGGGAATTGAAGGAAAGTACCTCAACTTAATTAAGGCCATATTGACAAACCCTCAGCAAATATTATACTGAGTGGGGAAAAGCTGAAGCCTATTTTCCTAAAATCAGGAACAAGACAGGAATAGCCACTGTTACTACTGCTAGTCAACATAGTTCTGGAAGTTCTAGCCAGATCAATCAGACAAAAGAAAGGAAAAAAAGGTACTAGAATTGGGAGAGAAGAAGTTAAACTGTCACTCTTTGCAGATGACATGATCCTTTATGTAGAAAACTCTAAAGACTCTATCAGAAATCTATTACAAATAATAGACAAATACAGTAATGTTGCAGGATATAAAATAAATGTCCCAAAATTAACTGCATTTTTGTATACCAACAATGAAACTTCAGAAAGAGAGATGAGATGATCCATTCCCTTTGCCATTGCAAACAACAAATATAATGAAATACCTAGGGATAAAATCTAACAAAGAACGTGAAGGACATTTACACTGAAAATTGTAAGATACTGTTACAAGAAATTAAAGAGGACACAAAGAAATGAAAAGACATTCCATGTTCATGGATTGGAAGAATCAACATAGTTAAAGTGGCCATACTCTCCAAAGAAATATATAGATTCAATGCCATTCTCATTAAAATCCCACAGTTGTTCTTTCAAGAAATAGATTTTTTTTTAAATCACTAAATTTGTATAGAACCACAAAAGACCATGAATCGCAAAAGCTATCCTGAGAAAAAAAGAATAAAGCTGAGGGCATCTCACTGCCTGACTTCTATCTGTACTACAAAGACTCAGTAATCAAAACAGCTTGGTACTGGCAGAAAAACAGACACACGCACCAATGGAACAGAATTGAAAACCCAGAAATAAACCCACAAATTTATGGACAGATTATTTTTGATGAAGGAGTGAAAAATATACAATGGGGAAAAGAAAGCCTCTTCAGTAAATGGTGCTGGTAAGATTGGAAAACCACATGCAAAAGGCTAAATGTGAACTGCGATCTCTTACCATATACCAAAATTAACTCAAAATGGATTAAAGACCTCCAAATAAGAAAGAAAACAATAAATTGCATAGAAAAAACATTGGCACTAAACTCATAGACCTGGGGTTCAGGGAGGACTTTATGAATCTGACCTCAATGGCAAGGGAAGTAAAAGCACAAATAAATAAATGGGACTTTATGAAGCTAAAAAGCTTCTGCACTGCAAAGGAAATCATCAACAAAGCAAAGAGGCAACCAACCAACCGGGAGAAAATATTTGCAAACATTGCCTCTGATAAGGGCTAATATAAAAAAATATACAAAGAACTTGGATAACTCAACAAGAAAAAAAACAAGTAATCCAATTAAAAAAATGGGCAGATGACGTTAACAGACAATTACCTCATGAAAACATACATGAGGCCAACAGATATATGAAAAAATGCTCCACATCACTAGCAATTAGGGAGATGCAAATAAAAACCACAATGAGATACCATCTCAGACCTGTTAGAATGGCTATAATCAACAAGACAAGGGATAACAAGGGCTGGAGAGGTTGTGGAGAAAAAGGAACCCTCATACACTGCTGGTGGGAATGTAAACTGGTACAACCACTATGGAAGGCTGTATGGAGATTCCTCAAAAAATTAGGAATGGAATTGCCATATGACCCAGCCATCCCTCTACTGGGCATCTACCCAAAAAACCTAAAAACCTTAATGTTTAAAGATGTCTGTTCCCACATGTTCATTGCAGCACTGTTCACAGTGGCCAGAACATGGAAACAACCAAAATGCCCTTTGATAGATGACTGGATAAAGAAGTTGTGGTACATCTACACAATGCAATACTACTCAGTGATAAGAAAAAATAAAATAAACTCATTTGTGACAACATGGATGGACCTTGAGACCATCTTATTAAGCGAAATAAATCAGACTAAAAAAATCCGGAAACATATGACCTCACTTATAGGTGGAATATAAAACTGAAAGTATCAGAGACACAGAGACCTTTGGACAAACTCAATAACTTGGTGATTGCCTGAGGGAAGGGGAGGATGGGGAAAGGAGAGAGGGAGGGGAGGTGGGAGAGGGCACCGGCCTTATGGACACACTCAATAGTTTGGTGGTTACCTGAGGAAAGGGGAGGAGTGGGGAGGGAGAGTTGTGGGGGGAGGTGGGAGTGGACACCGGATATATGGTGATGGAAGGGGAGCTGATTCTGGGTGGTGGGCACATAATGCGATGCATGGGTGATGTGATGTGGACTTGTACATCTGGAAACTATCTAATTGTTACCAATCAATGTCACCCCAATAAATTTAACAATAAAATTAAAAAAATAATAAATAATAAATAAAAATAAAAAGAAATAAATATGTATTAACACCTTAAGTAAAATTACAGTAATTATCATAAAATTTAGACCATCTCTTAGTGGACATAGTATGATGGACTCTGAGAGAACACAAGAGGCTCAAGGATAGAAGATGTATTATATCTTAAGCAGCAAGATAAATATGTGTGTATTTGCCATTTTCATCTAAATTTTATAATTTAATGCTGTATATCACAATTTCATTAGGTCTGAGTAAAGAGGTAGAACATCAATATCAGAAAGGTAAGAAATAAATGACAATACTATAATGTCACTATTACCATCGTTATTTTACTAGACTTTTCACATCACTCTGAAATATAATTTGCTATCTTCGGCTTGGGAGATATACTAAAAAGGAAATGCAACCAATAATAGAACATAGAACAGCACAGTTCTAAATTCCAAACATAAAAACATAACTACCTGTATCTTAATGGTTCATAACCATAACTGACGTGTGTTACTTTCAAAATGCTTCAATAAAATACATTTTTCAACCAATGCATGCTGAGAGGAGCACTATGCAGAGGTGGCTTGAATAGAGCATTTAGACCCCTATCAGAGTGTTCACCATTTACTTCCTATACAAATCACCCCAAAATAAAACAAATTCTAAGGTAAATCTGTGACCTTGCTCTCCATGCATAATATTAAGAACAGTGCATTAAACTGCTCCATACCCCCAGTCCTGAATCCAGCACGAAGGTACTTCATTAAAACTAATAAATAGTTTTAAATATGTAAAAGTAAACATAAAAACACCATGTGTCCTCATATGAATTGCTCTTCTACTCCCTCTTTCTTTCTTTATTTTTTTGAAGATTTATTTTTATTGTTTTTGACAGAGAGAGAGAGAGAGCAAGAGATACAAAGACAGAGAGAAGGGGGAGAGCCCAGAACAGTCTCCATAGTTGCACATCACTGGTTTTTCCACATGGTTTCATTCCACAGGTGGGCGCGGGGCTGCACAGAGCAGGAACTGGGCCAGGGTCTCACCCCGGTGAGGACTGAACGGGGGTACTCCCCGGTTCAGCATGTGGGTCCGCACAGGCCGGAGCCGAGATTCGATCCTTGGTTCCTGGGGCTGCAAAGTGAGCACTTAACCCACTGAGCCATCCCGGCTTCCCAAACTCCTTACACGTACTCACAGTGCTCTAAAAAAATTGCCTCCAGTAAGCCTCCCCTACAAAAATGGCAGAAATGCCACTGCATCCCAATACCTTCATGTGTCTTAAGAAGAACAAAAATATGCACCACACGGATCTGGGACAAAAGAGAAAAGATGGAAATGTCATAGGTAAAATAATATTACATTGGTATTTAATTTGAGAATAATATGGTGCTATTTACTTAAAGAAGTCAGAGCCAAAATTTGACAATTTTACGTTTTCATATTCACTGGCTTTGTTTGTGTTGTTGACAACTCTTAGAACAAAAAAATGGAAAGATATCACGTGCTTGTGGATTGGAAGAATTAAGATTGTTAAAAGGTCTATATTACTCAATGTAATCTATGAGTTCAATACAATCTCTATCAAAATCTCCATGATATTTGTCACAGAAATAAAACAAGAAAAAACAAATAATAATATGTGCATGAAACCACACAAAAAAAGAAACAGCCAAGGCAATCCTGAGAAAAAGGACAAAATCAGAGGCATCACATTCCTTGCTTTCAAATTATACAAAGCTATAGTAATCAAAGTAGTATGATATTAGTTTAAAAACAGACACACAAACCCACATAACAGAATTAAGAGCCTAGAAATAAACCTACATACAAGATGGAAAACTAATTTACTGCAAAAGAGCCAAGAACAAACAATGAAGAAAGAAGTCTCATCAAGACATGGTGTTGGAAAAACTGGACATCCACCAGCAAAAGAATAACATTAGACAGCTCTTTGACAGCATACAGAAAAATTAACTCAAAATGGCTAAACAGTTGAAAATAAGACATGAAATAATAAAATACACAAAATATAAAATAGGAAATAAGTAAGCGTGGAGTTCACTTCAATGGTAAGGGACATTTAAAAATAAACAAACAAATGAGACTACATCTAACTAAATGCTTCTGCACAGAAAAGAAAACCATGGACAAAATAAAAATGTAATCAAATAAAGAAGAGAAGATATTTGCAAATTAAATATCTGATAAGGGGTTTATATCAAAAATATATTTAAAAACACACACAAACATCTCAACAACAACAACAAAATTTAAAAATGGGCAGAAGATCTAAATAAACATTTTTTTCAAGGAAGACATACAGAGGGCCAATGGGCATATCAAAAAATGTTCAACCTCACTAATTATTAGGGTTATTCAAATCAAAACCACCATAGGATATCACCTCATACCTATTAGAATGGCTATTATCAAAAATATAAAAAATAAAGAGTATGTGTGTGTGTATATATATATATGCATACACACATATATGCAAATAAAATACTACTAAGCCATAAAAATATGATATATTGGTATATCAAAAATAGATACATTGCTAATTGTGACATTGTGGTTGGGTCTTGAGGGTTTCATCTGAAGTGAAACATGTCAGATGAAAAAGTATAGAAAAACATAATTTCAATTATATGTGAAATATAAAACAAAAAGAAACAAAAGGAAAAACAAAACAAAACTCATAGATATAGAAATTAGATTGGCAATTACCAGAGGGAAAGGAAGGTGGGAAAATGGTGAAATGACTAGAGTCAAATGCATGGTGACATACAGAAAATATACTTTCAGTAGTGACCATATTATAGTGTATGCAGACACTGATTTATAATATTGTACCCCTCAAATTGACATGCCATTAGCCAACATTACCTCAATTGAGAAAGAAAAAAATGAAGATGGGCTTAAGCAATGTGAAGAAGGTGGTTGGTGGTCTCGGGAGACTCAGATTATAAATATGAATGCACTAGGTTCTCAGGACTACAGATCAAAGCAAGGAAAGTCTCTCTTTGGGGCCTTCTTCACTGAAGTGGTAGTAAATAATGATTCTCTTTTACATTTTAATAAAATATAGTATTTTGGTATAGGTAGAAGAGCATAGATGAGAAAAAAAGGTATTTTGACACATTAAAAACTATACTGGGGGGAAGCCGGGATGGCTCAGTGAGTTAAGCGCTCGCTTTGCAGCGCCGGGGACCGAGGATCAAATCCCGGCCCCGGCCCGTGCGGACCCATATGCTGAGCTGGGAGCTCCCCTAGTTCAGTTCTCTCTGTCTCTGTATCTCTCTGTATCTCTCTCTCTCTCTCTCTCTCTCTGTCAAAAATAAAAATAAATAAATAAAATATTAAAAAAAAAGAAATTCTAAAAAAACAAACAAACAAAAAACTATACTGGATGCTCAGTGATCAGAGAATTATATTTCTAAGTAACTCCTGAATCTGAAAAGTGAAGAAGGAGAAATGTAACAAAACAAAACAAAACAAAACAAAAGTAGGGCACCATTTTCCAGGCAGAATTGTTACATTTAACATTAATTGAGTTGATCAGTTATATCAAACTTTCCCTGCCTTATCTTGAGGAGAACCAGGGGCTAGTCAAAAATAAAATGGAACTTATAAATACTTCCTTTCAAAAGAAAATCTTTTCAGAGAATAAGAGTCCATAAATTCCCTACAAAAGAGTAAATAGTGTATGTTTATTTGCGTGGAAGAAAACCTTAGGAAAAAAAATTTGGCTTTTCAGAAAGCAAAAGGCTATACTATAGAAATTACATAATTTTTTTCTCCAACCACCTCACCTAAATCATATAAGGTATTATTATGGATGCAACAGGTAGATTCAGTAAGAATACCATTTTTACTTATTTAAGAGTATGTGTTCTCTCAGCCATTTGAGATTATTTATTCAGTGGACTCTAAAGTGAGGTCATACAATATCCAAAGGTTTTCTTTGGGACTTTTGTTTTCAGTTCTATATTCAAAGTTGAGAACATTATCTCTCATTATGTTGACTGCATTTTAATTCAGTTTAGGATAAACTGTATCTATTATACTAAGATTTAGTTCTGTTACACAAAGGTTAAGCTGTTTTATCTTTTATTATATGTTTATAAAAGATGTAACACTTACTTCAGAGTTGTGAATTGCAGCTCTGATTTCTGAAGTATTATATATAATACTTGACTTTTTGGATAATAACAGTGGAGAAGGACGATGTTTACAACTCTACTCAGCTCTTCTTACTGCTGCTAATGCTTGCTATCTACTAGCTGTGGCTTATTTCACCTTGTGCCAAATTCACCTGCAACTCTTTCTATAAAGTACCGGTACCAACTTTCAGGCTCAAAAAATTGCTCATTCTTTAATAAATAAGAAGCAAAAAAAATGATCTTTTCTTCTTGTTTGCTATCAAATACCTTTATTCTTTGCTCTTTAAATGAAACTTGTCTGACAAACTTGCATAACATTCTTTCAAGTATTACCGTATTTTTCAGTGTATAACATGATACTTTTGTCTAAAATTGTAAGACCAAAAATTGGGTGTCATCCTATACATGGGAGTAATCCATGTATTAATTTCTTAATGTTGGGTTAGAAAAGCAGGGGTTGTCTTATACACGGGGGCATCTATACATGGAAAAATATGGTAATTCTCTTGAGCCAACATTTTGAATATCATTGAATGCAGTTCCTTTATTCTAAAGCAGGAATTGTAGAATTTTACCACAAAAAACTTTATAGTAAATATGTTAGAACTTCAGCCTAGTTTCTGTCACATCTATGCTGTTGTAGCAAAAACACCATCAGGGCCCATATGTGAATATGCCATAAAAATGAACGTGGTGGCTCTGTTTCTGTAAAACTTTAGCTATGAACACTAAAATGTAAATTTCATGTAATTCACAGGTCACAAAATATTATTTTTTCAATCATTTACAAATGTAATAACTATTCTTAGATTTACAGGTCATATAAAAAACAAGCAGTGTCCACATTTGGCTTATGGACCAGAGTGTGCAAGCCTGTGTTCTAAAGTAAAGTACTTGAAACTTTGGATCATTCACCTTTTCCATCAAAAACCTTGTAGTCTATTTTTTGTAAGACAAGGGGAAGCTGGGATGGCTCAGTGGGCTGAGCACTCTTATTGCAGCCCCAGGGTCTGAGGATCGCATCCCAGCCCTGGCCCATGCAGCCCATGCAGCCCATATGCTAAACTGGGGTGTACCCCTAGTTTAGTTCTTGTTCGGCCAGCTTTCTGCTTGGGAGGCCCCCAGTTCGGCTCCCGCCTGGGGACTGGTTCCCATGTAAGAGGCCCCAGCTCACAGGAGTGTGCCTCTGATGCAGGAGGCCCCCCTCCCATTCCTGTCCTGCGCAGCCCCAGGCCCACCTGTGGAATGAATCTATATCAAAAAACTAATGTGGAACTATGAAGACTACTCTGAGCTCTCTCTTTTCTCTCTCTCTCTTTGTCTGTCAAAAACAATAAAAAATAAAAAACAAAAAAAGAGCATAGGACAAAATTAAAACAAATTAAACTAAGCGTCACTAAAATATATGTTTTTATTACAGAACATAGGCAATCTATTTTTTCTCTAAATATTTATTTGCTTCTATATTTTGGAAGCATAGTGTCATCCTGCATAAGTTGAAGCTCTTTGTCTAAGCTCCTTTATAAACTAATAAATCTTAGTTCTCTGCTTTAATCATTTGAGGTTTTTTTTCTGAGATAAAAAGAATCAACTTAGCATTGTCATAAGTGTAAGAAACATGTCATATACACGTGGCTCTGCTACTGACTTCAAAGCATCATTGGATTAAATTGAGGGGGGTACAAAACCAGAACACAGTCAGGCCCGCAATGCCTGCAAACAATCACATAGCTAGTGTACACCCGGTAAAAAAGTCAAGATCTAGAAAATAAGTTAGAAATTAAACTCTCTTCTACCATGCATTGTGGCAATATTTTTCTTTGTAAGCATGAGAATTACACAATTATCTTGTCTCTGGGTACCCATTTTTCTCTTGAAATTGGTGATGGGATGATCTTTTGTATCTTTGACATTACTAATTGCACTTTTAGAGATTAATTCTTACCTCAACAAACTCCGCAACTAGGAAATCGATGAATAAATTAAAAAGCTGAAGGTCACTTTGAAAAGCAGTATGAAAAGGCAATTCTCTCTTCCAAAGTTTAATTTTACATAAATATTTTTCCCCAACATGTCTTGTATCCTTTTATTAATATTTGCCATGTGCCTGAGAGAAAGTTGGCATCCTAATATTTCAATAGTGAAAAATTAGCAAAGAGAAAAGACCTAAGACCCTCATCAGGGTATAATCACCATTCAATGTTAGGCATTCCAGTCTTCCCAGAATGCAATGTGTGAACAATTTCTGAGTCTCAGTAATGCTCTCGGAGTTTATTAAAGACCAACTTCATAGACAGAAAATACGAGTAAATAAAATTAAAAAGGAAATATTTAAAAGAAGGCAAAGAGAAATAAAAATTGCTCTGTCACTCACTCTCCAGTCACTTGAATGTCTGAATATACCATAGTGTAACTCATCATGTCTTTACCCAGACTGATTACTCAGTTAGAAATGTCTAATCCCTACATAAAAAGGCTAACTTATACTCCACACTCATGAGAGTCCAAGTGGACTTGACTGATCTCTCCAGGAAATAAAACACTTCCTCCTCTGAGTTCCCATACTGCAGTGACATACTGAATTCTACAGCCCTTATACAGTTGTAATGAATATTGTATATAGTATATTCAAAACTTATTTCAGACAAGGATCTTTTCTTAATTATATGGGTATCCATGTCACCTACAATAATGTCTCTTAATAAAAACTTAATGAACAGATGAAAGAAATCACGTAAGCCAAGCAGCAAGCGAGATTGATCTGATAGTCATCCCCATTACTGCAATATGCATAGGTACCACTCTGTAAAGTTTCTAGTTTCAGTATCTTCATCTGGTAAAATACAACTGACATGGTTCACCAGGAAAGAATCAAGGTAGTTTCAGTAGTTAAAACAGATTTAATATTAAGAAGAGTAATTAAATATCACTAAGTATTAATGAAATAAGAGTTACCATTATTCTCCAATACTCTCCTAAGCATTGCATATATTTTGTGTTGTTTTCCAGCTTTTGCAATAACAATGTGGAATCTATACTGATGTGTATGCTGGAACACTACATACAGGGGCTTTTATTTCCCCTTTATTCATTTTCCCAAATCACTGTCCTGCTAATGGCTGCAAACTGGCCCTCTCCAAACATTGACACTAGGCCTGAGAAGAAAGTTTTAGTGCAATTTTTTCACTCCCTTCAGTATGAATCTAGTTTATAAAGAAGACAGAAGTTCAGCAGTTTGTATAATTGTTAGAATGAAATTCATTTCAAATTACTCATCACCCACAAGTACATTAGGAAGAGAAAAGATAAAAAGCAAAGCAGAGGGAGGAAGTGCAGATATCAATGATGATTCATTTCAGTATGATATTAAGTACTGGCTTATCTTTTGCTCTTCTGTAAATTACATCTGTAAAAGCTGAGAATCTTGTTACATTTTACTTATTATATAAGTATGTAATCTACAAGTAAATGAGAATGACATAAAAGGAACAATAAATCTCCCAGTAAAAATGGTTATACATGTCAGCAGATTTAATATTTCAAATGATTATTTGATGCTTTCATTTTAAAATAATGTTCTAATTTTAGTTATTTTAACAAGGTCATTGAAGAATGTTATACTCGATCATACTTACTATTAACATCCAAAATAACCCCATAGAACATAAAGGTAGGAAAATTTATTTCACTTTAATGTAGGAAACACATTTTTAATGGAACACTCATTCTTCCACTCATTATACATGACAATGACATAAAGCCGAACAAATTATATTTGGAGAATCTAAAAACTGATCATTTTTAATCTTCAAATAGTGAGAATATTTGAAATGTGCAGAGCAATTTTTTGTAGCTCAAATTATACTCACTCCTTTAAAAATTTCACATTCAACAATTTTTGTTTGAAAAATATCTATCAGATTAATCTGTATAAAATTTGGTTTAAAGCCATCAACTAAATCACTATATACATATAAACTGTAAAATAATTCCCCAAAATTAAAAACTTGTGCCCAAATCATTATTTCCAACAGATATATCAGTTGTACAGTTTCAATTCCAACTTCTGTTAAATTTAAATTACTGTGTCCAGTTAATCTTTATTTAAATTGGACATTCAAAGAAATTACTGCTGTATTGCCAGCTGTTGCTATTTTATAATAAGCTGAATTTTGTGTACATTAACACTCCTGATGAGAACAGATGGCTGTTACCCCTTCTAACATTTTCGAAGTGTGAATTACTTCAGTTTAATTTCTTATGTGTGGTATATTGGGCACTTTAAAAGGTAACATGCCCAAGCTCAGAATGGGAAGCTCATTTATAGGAAGATTCTAAGTAAAACTCTGCTGTTGTTTTGACCCATTTGGTATGCAATTCATCATTATTGATGGCTGTTTTTATAAAAATTCTCTAATAATGTTGTACCTTCCAATTAACTGACATTACATATTTATTAGTAATCACAGAGCTGAAACATATTCTGCTGTATTTTAAAGGCAACTCTATTTATGATTTTATGTATTTTACACTCAAAATATGACACAAGTTCTTAGATGTTTATCTTGTTATAATAAAAAGAAAACACTTTTCTTTCTTAATTTCCTTTAGTGGTAGAATTTTGACCAATCGTTTCTAAAAATTTACTTTAAAGTCTGAAGAAATTATTTTAAGCATGTTTTAAACAAACTAATCAATGACTGATAATAGTTAACATTTATTGAGTACTAACAAATTTGGGCTAAAATCTCTACTGATATTTAACAAACATCATAATCTTTATTTTGGAAAGAGTTATAAATAAATGACTAGCAATGTGTTAAAAATAAAATCTCAGTAATTGTTTTGGACTTAGGAAATAATTTTTTATGTATATTATTTCAGAAAAATTAATGCTCAGAAGTAGTTTTAAAATGTCTACGGAGGATTATCTACTACTCAGAATTCATTCATTTATCCATCTATCCATCTAATATATTCTAATTGAACTTCTACAATGTTAGGCATCCTCCTAGGCACTAAGAATATTTTGGCGAATAAAATCTACAACATTCCTCTCCTCATGCAACATGCATGAGGAGAGAAGGCAGATACTAAATAGATCCAGAAATAAATAAAACATATGCAAGAGATAATACTTTGAAATATTTAAAATAGGATACAAGAGATAGAAAGTCCTTCAACAATCATTTTTTAAAGATTTCACAATCTTACAAATACACATTTAACATCTCCCCACAATCTATGAAGAATAATATTTAAGAACTAATAAGATCTCATATAGAAATTAAATGGACAATTTATTTCCTACGCGAAATGATGAAGTTTCCTGAAAATAAACAACTGAAGTTTTTTGGGAAGAAAAATGTTTAAAAAGTTCTTTAAATCTTCTACTCAGCTTGGGCCTTTAAGCATGGTGACCATATTTGAACTCTTAGACCTCTTTGTGTTCCACTGAATAATTTTTTTCAAATCAATGAATGAAAAATAATAGCCACCCTATAATGAGGAAACCATGCATTCCAGAATTGTTGTTAAGGATTGTTTCATTAATGCCTACAATATCCTTTTAAGATAGATGTTATTGTTTTCATTACATAGAGAAAAAAAATAAATTACAAGTAGCTAAGTCACTTTCTAAACATCATAGAGCCATAAATATGTGACAGACCTGAGATTTAGATTTCACCTCTGCCTGATGTCCAATATTACACTACACCATCAACCTTCCATTTTATTAGTCCCAATTCTACCACTAATACATTAGTGAATAATAATTAATTAAAAAATTTAGGTTGTTGGGTTTTTGCCGGTGCTAGAAATGTATAATATTAAAATTTCAGCTTAAAAATCATATATGAAAGATAAAGCTAGTAGCTAAAAAGGGACATTATTATAAAACTGAAGCAAGGAAAAAATTTCAAAACCAATTAAAAATTAAATCCTTCAAGAAAGCAAAAGGCAAAAAGAAACTAGTAGAAAACCATTAATATTGGTAGAAGGCAGGTCAAGAACCAAAATACAGATCTTGAAACGATCATATCTTTTGAACAAAAATAAGTAAGCAATGGAAAAATGAGCAAAGACAAGAAATGGAAATACAATCATAATAAATTTGATCTATATTTTTTATCACTGTACCCACCACCTGTACATTATCTAGCAATGCTCAATAAAATCATATATATGAATGTATGTGTATATATATATATATATATATATATATATATATATATACACACACACACACACACACACATACACACACACATACACACACAATATATAATTAAATATCCCATTCTGCTTGGATTCATACTGAATGAGGCCTGTACTGCCATTGTATCAGGCAAGTGACAGGCCTTAATGACAACTCTTGAGCTTGTTAAGAGCTTGATGTAGTGTCAACTTCTGCACT
>PVKE010043838.1:0-13228 GCA_004027555.1 Craseonycteris thonglongyai | reverse complement strand
GAAAGGTTTTTTCTTCTTTGCGAGCATGTGAGAAATTTTGAAAGAAGCAATGGTTGCCTTTTTAGATTTTTCCACATGTCTAGTGAAAACAGTCTGTTGAGTAGTTAAACTTAATTTTAGTTGATTTATTTTTTTCTTTCTTACTTCAGATTTAAGTGGATAATTCATATCAAAAGTGGTATGACTTGTCTGAAAGTGATGTTCAACATTCTGTTTTTTCGGCACTGCAATACTACTACCACACAACAGGCAAACGCATTTACCGGTACCTTTTAAATTAATGAAACAATATGATTCCTCCCAGTCTGTGTTAAAATTATAGGTTCGTTTTCTCTTATTTGGTCCACTCATTTTAGGACAAAAAAAATAAAAATGAAAATAGTTATAGAACTACAATATCATATCAAATTGCCACCATAATAATAGATTACCTACCTTGCTTTTAGTTCATTTAAAATCGAATATATCAAAACACTGTGATCCTAGCTAACCGTCACGACCCGATCAGTCCAGCAACCGCAATCAAATGGCAACTTGGCGTCTCCCGGTTGGGTGGAGGAGAGTTTAAAGAGCGCAGCGGCTACACAAGACGCGACATGGACAAAGGCGAAAGCTAGGGAAACACTTATACATACGATATCGCAAACATACCAACAAATATAATAAACCTGTGTAGATACTCAAACAATATTTTAAAATTCTAACAAATGTATAAAAATAAATGATAGTTTTACTTCATGTTTATGAAAAACTTCTGATGCAGTCAAATCATTGCAGGTGCACACAAATCGGGCCACGAGCGCCCGCAGGCACGGGGTTGGGAATCCCTGCCCTATGGTAACCACTAAACTGTTGTCTGTGCCTATGAGTTTTGTTTGTCTTGTTTATTACTCAGTTTTATATCTCACATATGAGTGAAATAATGACTCTTGACTTTTTCTATCTGACTTAGTTTGCTTAGCCTGATAATCTCAAGATCCATTCATGTTGTAACAAATGTATTTCCTCATTTCTTATAGCTGAGTAATATTCCATTGTGTATGTGTACCACATTTTTTTTTATCTAATCATCTATCAAAAGACACTTAGGTTGTTTCCATGTCTTAGAGACTGTGAATAGTGCTTCCGTGAACACCGGGGCACATATATCTTTAAGGGTAAATATTTTCAGATTTGGGGGATACCCAGAAGAGACTGCTGGTGGGAATGCTAATTAGCAAAGCCATTATGGAAAACAGGATGGCAGTTCCTCAAAAATTGAAAATAGAGTGACCAGAACCTGCTACTTCTGAATTTTCAAGTGCTTATTGAATTTATAAAATTACTCTCATTGATTCACGACATATTCTTGAGCTTTCACATAGTCCAATGATAGATGCTCTATCAACACTGTTGCTCAAGTTGATGTTGTTTTCCTCAGTTCTTTCACTATTCCCTTGGGAAAGACAAAGCCTTTCTAACAGCAAGAATATGCAATTGAACAAACAATTAAACAAAGCAATTCAAAGATGCAAGCAGAGAAACTGAGGTTGCCTTCGGGGAAAACAAGGACACTCCACCACCTTTTTCCAAGAGAAACACAAATCTCTGTTCCATCTGGAAGCAAGATAGAGCTGTTTATGTTTGTACTCTGGAAAAAAGGAAAGGTTATTGGGTGCCTAAGGGCCTCAATAGGAGTATGAAGTGTCTTGTGCTATGAAAATTCCTGAGGAACTGACAGTAATGGCTAAGGATGGAGGAAATGGTTATTAGAACAAGGGAAGTAAGTAGCCCTAATGACGATCTCTGAAGAACGAATTCTGAAACCAACCAGCCAACTAGCCAACAAGGGTGCATGCAGGAAGAGCGAAGGTAGAAACACTGACCAAATCTCCTTAGTTTCTCTAGGCCTCCAAGTGATAATAACAAAGCTTTTACCTAGTAAGGGTTCCAAATTCCTGCATACAATTGATATTAGAACAACTCCGCGATCATATAACATTTAAGGATGTACGCTACCGTACCTCCTCTCTAGGCACAGTAGTGTGCCACAGGCTAGGAAAGGTTTGTTTCCCAATATACGCCATGCTATTGATTTAAAAATAGAAACTAAATACATGAGAATTATATGGGATTCTTAACTCCCTGTGCAGATGTCTACAAATACTAAGGTTTCATTTTGAAACATTTCATGAGCCTTCCAATAAACATTCATCTAACTTCTTTTTCTGATTCTGTTCACTCCCTCACTATGTGAAGAACGTAGTAGCTTCATAATTAAAAACATTAAAACTAGGTATTTAAAAAAAGTACTTATCAAACAAGCTCAGTGACAAGTACTGAAGCTGAACAGCTTTAACTTTTCATCAAAAATATTTACTCAGTTCATTTGCACAGTATATAACCTGTTTTTTGTTTGTTTGTTTTTGAAGGCTGAAAAGACATTTTGTTAAAAAGGAAGCATCTTTAATTTCCTCAAAACAAGTGTTGTTGTTGTTGTTTAACATAGGACTATTTTGCTAAGGAAGTCTCTTAACATTAACCACTTTGTTTTCAAGATAGACTTCCAATAGAAATATTTGAAAGCATCCTAACAGGAGTTGCTTTCAATTCTAACAATTTTTTTATCTAAGCCAGGGTTTCTCAACTTCAGCACCACTGACATTTGGGGTCAGATAATTCTTTGTTGAGGGGGGCTATCCCATGCCTTGTAGAATGTTACCATCCCTGGCCTCTGCCTATAGGAGGCCAGAGCACCCCTACCCTCAAACAAAAACCACCTCCAGACATTACCAATGTCTCTAAGACTATAAGTAACACATAGTAAGAAAGTGATGTCTCCTCCTCCACTTTCACTAACATTTCTACCCATTATCTACCTCTCAAGCCATTTCACCACTTTTTAAAATTTTTGTAAGCCCTTTACTTTAGGGCAGCAAGGAGTCCATTGACTATTTCCTAAGGCAGCAGTCCCCACCATTTTAGGCATCAGGGACCAGTTCTGTGGAAGACCGATTTCCATAGCTAGGGGAGGCGGAGAGAGGGGAGGCAGGGGGATGGTTTTGGTATGATTCAAGTGCATTACATTTATTTTATACCTTATTTCTATTATTATTACATTGTAATTTATAATGAAATAATTATACAACTCACCATAATACAGAATCGGTGGAAGCCCTGAGTTTGTTTTCCTACAACTAGATGGTCCCGAGACAAGTGCGCAGTACAGAAAAAAAGGAGTGGATGGAAGCAGTAAAACAAAATAACAGGCAGGCCAGGCGTGGACTAGTGTCGGATTGTGACTTAAAGCCTGCCTCCAGATGCAGCTGTACAACTGAAGTACATCAACTCACTTGCATCTATATAGCGTGCCACCAGATGCAGCTTAATTGTCACTTGCCACTCACCGATGGGGCTTTGATATGAGTCTGCAAGCAACTGATTTATTATGGTTTCTATGTAGTCAAACCTCTCTACTAAATCTGTACTGCAGCCACTCCCCAGCATTAGCATCACCGTCTCAGCTCCATCTCAGAGCATCAGGCATTAGATTCTCATAAGGAGCTCGCAACCTAGATCCCTCCCAGACACATCTAATGCCTCCACTAATCTGACAAGCAGAACTCAGGCAGTAATGCCAGTGACAGAGAGGGGCTATAAGCACAGAAGAAGCTTGGCTTGCTCACCTGCCACTCACCTACTACTGCGCATCACAGTTCCTAACAGGTCACTTACTGGTACCAGCCTGTGGCCCAGGGGTTGGGGACCCCTATCCTAAGGCATACCTGGGTTTATGCACACTCCTTTAGGAAACTGTCACCGTAGGATTCTGGGAACTAGGGCTACAATCCTTTGTACTTCCAATGCAAGAGGTGAGGGGTGGGGAGAGAAGGGTTTTCTCATTTCACATGAAATTTAGAATTCTATTATATAATTGAACATTTTACCTCCACTCACTCATAAGAGCTTCAGGTCCCTAAACTCTGCCTTTATTTGACACCCTAAACAATTTGCCCGACAATCCACCTCCTTGACCCCCGAACAAAAAACAGGCAAATGTATAATATTATGTTTTATTTGAACAGCACTTTGGGGAAGAACAGAATTAATGCCTAAAATAATAATTTTACCTTCACCATATATTCTAATAATCATCAATGGGGAAACAACGCATAATAACAGAAGCAGAAAATGACAACATAAGTCTTTTTATTTCAACTGTCCACCTTACAGATGTTTAGAAGCAAGAACATATTTCAAAAGGTACATTTCAAAAATATTGTGCTAGAAACTGAGCCAGCCACTGTTAATATAAGAGAGCATGCCCTGGCCCTGAGAAGTTTTCTGTCCTTCCTGCTCTGTCCCTCCACAGATCATTGATTATCCTGCAAGGCAACCCATCCCTTTTTAAAAGCTTTTACTTCCCTTCATCTGAGTCACCTTCCTGTATTTTGGATGTCCAGAACGATTTCTGACGGTTACACACTCACAATCTCAGAGCTCTCTTAGATACCTGCAGGTAGTACGTACACCTCTGGTGACTCCTTGTTTGGGTTCTTCCACACATGGCACAGGTTTCCAGAGCGGCCTTCATCCTCATTTCCCTGTATCTGCTAATCTCACTTAAAATATGGCACCAAGGACAGCATAGCAAACCAGATGGCATGTGAGAAGCCTGGGACTCGGTGACAACGCCTGCTCCCCCTGCCCTTCCAATTTTCCATCCAGAATGCAAAAGCTTCTTCCTTTCTTGCAGTTGGTGGGTGAAATCTTTCCTAGCCAAAGAGACGTTTTTGCATAAAGCTTTTTGCTCTAGATGCTTGTTTATCCTACTAATCTGGTCTATTACTTTTTAGTATACGTGCTGCCGAAACGAGCACTCTATTCCTTCTAAAATTACATTTATGTGTGGGGAAGTCAGGGGGAGACCCCCTTCCTGAGAACCCGAAAGTGCCAGTCACTCTGCCAGGCTTCTCCTCCCCACTGGCCATTCGGAGATGTGCTTCCTGAGTCCGCTGGATAACATCACCGCATCACCTGCAGGAACAGCGGAGTGTAACTGCGGCCCCCCGGAGCGATGCCCCAGAGAAAAACCCGTGGATCCGGGAACCTTTCAGACCAGCGGAATCCTAGGCTGTCCTTTGGCAGAGGAGGGATGGACGCCTCCCCTGGGTGCGGAATCAGAGGACAAGACTGGCATCAGGTTAGGTGTGTGAGGAGACCAGGGAGAGGTTAGAGAATATCATGGGAGGAGCAAAAAATGTGACCCTGGGGAAAGGAGGTAGACGACATGTAGGAAAGCACGTTTCCCTTAATCCCCTTCCTGTGCCTCCTAAGCAGCCCTGTTACTCTTCGTCATGGAGACAGACTGCAGCAACCCACGCGACCTCGGGCCGGCAATAAGCACACACGCGCGTGCACACACACACTCACTCACGCCCCTCCGGGTGTTACACGCTGCAGACTTCTGCCTGACTTCCCTGCCCAAAACACGCGCCTCCGGGGCGAGATCACGGACTCCCAGTAGCCTAGAACGGACGCCACACCCCCGCCCAGCAGAAACACACACATTCAGACCCTACAGCGCACCGGGGTGTGTGTGTGTGTGTGTGTGTAGGAGGAGCTTGGGGTGCAAGTGAACCTCAAAGAACCGCTACCAAGTCACTACTTAGGGGGCCGCACGTAGCCCCCAAACCTTTCCTAAGCCTTTCGTCCCCAGCAGCAGCCCTGTTCTGCGCCCGATCTCTGTCTGCACCGCTCCGCTCCTCCGTTTCACCCAAATCCCCCAGCGATTTTCCAGCTGTCCCTTCCAGGCCACTTTCCGCACCCATCCTCTCTCCAGCCGATCCACCACATGTGCCCTTGCATACTCCCTCCAAAGACCACGATGCAAGGCTGCCTCTCTCCATCATCATCTCGCCCTACCCTGCTACCGATTCCCCCAATTATCCCAGTCCACTCCTTCTCCGGAGCTCAGTGTCCCTTCCACCCGCGTCCTCTGCTCTCGTTCAAATCCGCTTTCCACACGCCCCACTTTCCATCCCTCTTCCCTCCCGCCGCTCCAGCCAGGACGTACTCCGGCTCCACTGCTCTGCCTGCGTACGGAGCTCTCAAGCCGCTCCCACCCTATCCCGCGGAGACAGCCGGCTTTCCCGCTGCGGCTGCGAACGGCAGGGCGCCCGCATGCCAGCCCGGCCCACACAGCCGCCCCAGCCCGCCCCAGCCCGCCCCCGGCCTGCCGAGTCCTCGCTTTCGCCGCGCGGTCCTTTCTCAAGTCGCCCTCCTCGCCCCCCGCCACAACCATTTCGGTCTTCCTGCTTTGCCGGTCCCCTCCGCTCCAGGATCCCAGTGGCCACTGGCTTTCAAATTGGCCAAGACGCTCGCCGAGGCGCCAGGCACAGGGGGGCAGCGGTCAGCCAGCTCTCCCAGGCGCCCGCCGCGCCTCCCGCCTGCCAGCCGGGCTTTCTCCAGGGCGCCCAGCCCTCGCCCCACCGCCTCACAAACTTACTTGCGGGTCGCCAGGAGGGGGCTGCGGTGAGCGGCGGGCCCCGCGAAGGCGAGTGCGCCCCTCTCGGCGGGGCTGGGCGGCGCGGCACTGGCGCTGCGCTCCTGCGGCCGCGCGGTGAATGGGCTCAGCCGGACGCAGCCGAGCTCTGCCCCCGCCGCCGCCGGGGCCGCCGAGCGCTTCCAGACATGCTCAGTTCCCCGGCCCGCCGGCGTGGGCCGTACCAAGAGCCACGAGAGGCGGGGGAGACCGAAAGGAGCCGCCAGCCAGAGTCTACCACGCCAGACGCCAGGGAAGGGGGGAGCGCCGCTAAACATAGCGCCTGCAGAAGCCTCCGCTCGGACCTAAGGCGACACGCCCCCACCCCCGGGGCCCGCAGCGCGCGTCCTGCGAAGTCTCTGCGGGCCCTCGGTTTCCAAGGGTTTCGTCGGATCTAAGACGGATTCCCTCCTTCGGGCAGCCCAGATTTCAAATTCTCGCAAAAGAACATAGGAAAGTTAGGTTAATGCGATGTAGAAGCTGAGCCACAAGGAAATTAACTCAGACTTTTGGATAAATATAAGTTTTAGGGGTGCTTGGGTTTGCTGAAAAGAAGAAAGGAAAGGGCGACGTTCAACAGCCCAAACAGGGAACCAAAGGGCGATGTGGGGTGGACAGAAGGGGACTCTGGAGAGAGCTTCTAAAATGCAGAATTCTTTTCTGAACGTTTATGACTCATTCTGCAGGAATTTGCCCAGTTCGCTGACACCCACCCTGGCTTTGGTGATCCCGTCCTCTTCCAACCAGGCTTTAAATTACAACAAGAAAAGGGCGCAAACTGGAGATGGGCAGATTGTTACACTTGAACTAGAAGTCGGCCGTTTGGTAATTAGGGGTTGGCACTATTGCCAAGTTAGGGCCAGGATATGTCCAGGACTCCTGGGCATCCAGCACTTTAAGTCTCATGGTTTTTCAGCACCACCACGCCTGCAAATTAATGATCTCCCCCTATTAATTTTCGTTATATTCTACCTTAATTTCTGATATTCTGTTTTTGAAAATTTCCATACTAAGGTAAAATGTTTCCCGAGTGAAATTCCCATCTTATTTAATTCATTCTCCATAACCACCCCACAAGAGAATCACTCCATTTAACAGATTAAGATAATACTATAGTGTTGAACACAGAGTCTGCCAGACTTGAAACTTCCATGGTTTTCTGAGCAAGCAATTCTCCTGTATCAATAATTTTACCTGAAATGAGGTCTGGAGAAATTTAGGAATTATTTTCTGTGAGCGCTAATAATTGAAAAATGCCAATTACAAGTTTTGTTCACCCTTATTCTTTCCCCTAATTTCTTTCTGGCCATTCACAACTTAGATTTTTTGTATTCTGTTGAAAATGACTGTTTCACTTTTATTCATTCATTCAGAGAGTATGTACTGTGAATCTTCTAAGAGTACATTCACCTGGAATGTACTTTATAATATAATATAGTTCAGATTATTTGCTAGAGCTACTTTTACTGTTGTTGCAAATTAATGAGGTACTGCTAAACCTACTAAGTAATGTAGGTATGCTTTTTCACAGAGCTGTAGCGGTGTGCATCAATTTGAGTCAAATTGAACTCCCTCCTAAATTGCCCCCTTCCCTCCCCACTTACAATTTGATGTCACATCCAGCCCAAAATAGACAATCAATTAATGTTTGCTCTGTTACTTGCTAGTCTAGCTCTTTCTTTTTTTTTTTTTTTTAATATCTTCAATAGATGTCATCTCCAGGACTAGAGCCACTTTGTAATGACAACACTTTTTATAATTCTCCGTGAACCATTGATTGGGAAGATCAAAATGGAACCCGGTTAGGGTATCAACACATATCACCCATTCCTTTCTGTAGGTAGCGAAAGAAGATGAAAAATATTCTTTATCTTCAACTCAGTTATTTTCCTTCTTCCTGTCTCAGTAATTAATCTTAAAATGTTTATGATCCTGAACATCTTTATGCTACAATGTGCACACTAGGCATAATCATGAAACAGGGGCAGCTTGATTTCAGAGTTTAGACTTTTTTATTTCCTACCTATATGTGTAGTTTAAAACATAGTGCATTCAGCACGACTAATAGCAAGGGACTCAACTCTAACTTAGGCAAACAAAAACAACAACACCAAATAGGAATTGGGCCACGTAATGCAGAAGTACAAGGGGAGGCAGGGCTTACCCACAGCTTCTGAGCATCAGCAGGAATATATTTCTCACTCACTAGCTCTCAGCATTGCCTTCTGTGTTAGTTTCATTCTCCATCAAACTGTGTCCATAGTGCAGTTCCAGTACTACACAGATGACAGTTTTTGATCTAACAGAGAAAGCAAACATGCTCTGAGGAGTAGATCAATCTTTGAAAAGGACTCTGGTTGGCTGTCCTGGGTTATACACATAACCTTGATCATCCTCTGGTGGAAGAAACCTCAAAAGGAGAGAAAGTATCCAGTCAAGGTAGAGGGAGATAGAGGACACTTTCAAGATGAAAATAATAGATATCCACCACAGCCTGTTTCCCCATAGTCAATACAAACAGCAAGCCCCTGGTGGGTATCTGTTGGTTTGAGTTATTCAGAAATGAGCAAAAGAATAATAATGCTTTGGAGTGATCTTTCTTGGGTTCAGATGCTTTAATTTGCCTGCTGAAGGGTAGCAGTTAGTCTCCTATTTGTTGCCTTTTCATCTTCATTTCAGGGCTCTGGTTACTTCCAAGGTGGCTCCATTCATTAAAGTCTTCTAATAATTCCAGTCACCTGAGGCCTCCAGTCACACAATCTGTCTCTAGAGGAAACGCATATTTTCCATATTCTTAAAGCCCATGCTTTCTTTTTTGGTTTAACATGCCTGATCAATATATAAACCATTTAATAATTGATTAATAAAACTGGGTTTTTCTCTTTTGCTTCCAACCCTGAACATATAAAAGGGATATGCTACTCTTCTTACAATAAATGTATTATGTCTTTCATATGGATCACTGCTAGAATTACTTATATCATTTCCTTTTCTCTGTACTTATTCTCAAATCCATGCCGTTCACTTGTTACCTCTTAGTATTTGTTTATGAAAAAATATAATCCATGCGTCACTTCATTTAAACTGCATTTTATAGTTATATTCAAATGATCAAATCCAGGGTGTTTTCCTTAATCTTCCTCCTTGACTTCTTTACACATGGTCTGGTAATTCCTCGCTGAGTGTTTGCCATACCATACCTTAATCCACAACACTGGTTATTCCTCTTTTATTTTCCTACTTTTTCTCCTTTATCCCATCTCTGCATTTTTGTTTTGTTTTGTTTTTGTCCTTCTTTTACAACATTTGCCCATTTGTTTTAGTTATCTATATACTTGCTTATCCCCAACCCCAACTGCAGGAACGTGGAGGATTAGGTCTATGGCAAATTTATATATGGGTGTATTTTTATCTTCTTCAGTGTTCCATAGATGCTTCTACTAAAGTATTATAAGGGGAAGGTGAATGTTTAGATTTGAAAGAAGTGAGCTTACGAAGCTAGCATTAAGTCCTCTGGTTTCAGGGAGTATAGAAAAGATGGAAGGGGATAATGCTATAGGTAGGATGGCGTGTGATGTAAACTTTGCCTATTTCACCATTATGTCTGGGGTTAGCTCTATATTGCCCCTTCTTCCCTCTTTTACATTTTCTTACCAAACTTCTATAACTCGGAATTCCTTCAGAATGATCTATACCACACTGCCAAGCATCTCTACTGGTTTCAGATATTGGCACTAACCACTGAGCATATTCTGCTTCTATTACATAGAGGTAGCCCATTTTAGACCCTTGGACACTGGGCTGCCT
Organism: Craseonycteris thonglongyai; assembly: GCA_004027555.1. Lineage (NCBI taxonomy): Eukaryota > Metazoa > Chordata > Mammalia > Chiroptera > Craseonycteridae > Craseonycteris > Craseonycteris thonglongyai. The sequence continues at coordinate 2,898 of PVKE010043838.1, read as the reverse complement.
CTCTATTACAGTTCTTTCATACTATATTTGCTTTTAGAAAATCAGCACTAAAAAAAATGCATAGCTGAGTTCTTTAGGAGAACAGAAAATATAAAGATGGCTTCATTGAAGAGCTATTAAACCCCTGTCTTCTTGGTGGCTATTTTTCTCAATTCTAAAAAAAGTTATGGAGAATTAAATGGAAATAATTCAAAGTCACTAATGCCTAAATTATTCTTTAATTTCACGATGATAGATACATGTCATAAGAGATCAACTAATGATATGTACTAAAGATATAAATGTGCCCTTTCCCCACTCCCTGCACTTCAAAGTTGAAACTGCTCTAGGTAATAGTCATGGGACATTAAGGATGCTCATAGTATTTGTGAATCCCAGCTGCTTCTTAAATAAAAGACTTAGCTGTGATGGCCCTTTCCTCGGGGAAGAAGGACATGGATAATTATGTGCTTAAGTATCAGGCTACTCTTTTCTTGCCTCTAACACAAACATGACTTAGTTACTAAACAAGCAGCAAGGTCTTGAAACAGCTGCAACCCTTTTCACTTCTCATTGAGTCCAATGCTACAATAACAAATGGTTTTAATATATAATCTTATATCTTAAGTATTAGCAAGTCCATTCATGACCATTAATTTATTTCCATAAAATATTTGAATATAATGGGTTCAAAATACTAGTTAGCATCAATTAATAATATCTAACATTTATCAATTCCTCTATGTATCTCATAATGTGGAAGGCACTCATTTTGCATACTATTTATCATTTAATTACCACAGAAATAAGGTGCGTCATGTCTTTTGGGGAGTTCATATAAAAACCCAACCTAAGCTGACTTCTATGAAAAGGGAGATGTTTCTGGCACAATAGTGGTGCAAAAAATAACCACCAGGAGGCAGGTGGATATTCTGATCTTCTCAGAAACAATCATGATTCCTTCCATTTCTCAACACCTCTCTCTTGTGTCAGCTTTATTTCCCCACCTTGTAGACAGGCTTCCTCTACAATCTAAATAGTCCAAGGATCCCTCCATTAAATAAAGACTGAATCTACTTCATTTGTTTTGGCTTTAACATTCCCATGGAACTTATTTCTTGCTTTTAAAGAGTAGAGTATTTAAAAGGAACAATAGTAACTTTACAGTGGAGAATCGTGGCAGACACCACCTTAACTGAGTGATGAAAGTTAACATCTTTAGTGATATCATATGGCTATCTCTTACCTCCTGATACAATGTGATAAGGACACCTCATCTCAATAGAATTATTTCCAAAAATATTACAAGTCTAGTCCAATCATGAGAAAAATGTCCTATAAACCCAAATTGAGGAGCATTATAAAAATACCTGACTAGTACTCTTCAAAACTGACAGTCATAAAAAAAAAAACTAAGAATAAGAAACTGTCACAAAGCTAAGGAGACCAAGGAGACTTGACAACCAAATCCAGTAGTGTGCCCTGGACTGGATCCTGGAACTGAAGGAGGAAGTTAATGAAATAATCAGATCTAGAATTTAGTTAATAATAATGAATCAATATTAATTTCTTAGTTTTGACAAATATAAGATGGTAAATACAGGGGTACTGGGTGAAGGATGTACAAGATCATCTCTGTACTATCTTTGCACTTTCCTGTAAACCTAAAATTATTCCCAAATTTGAAAATACATTTTAAAATACAGAAAAAAAAAAGCTAAGATTAGTAAACACAAATTTCCAGAAAAAACCCATGATCCAACCAGCTTGGATTAGGTGCCCATCCAAGACCAATTAAGTATGAGAGGCAGGTGAGGTCATCTAGCGGAAAAATCATCCCTGGGTCCCACATTTTCTAGTCTAACCATTCACAGAGAATGGGACAGATGGAGAAGTACATAGTTGTGAACTGGGAAGACATCCAGTTGGTGAAACTACAGATGAAAAAGCTAAAGGTTAAGGGACTGAGTACTCTATTCCATCAATTCTAACGTAAAAAGTCCACGTTTTGACTTTCATAATATTGGGATACATTTGTCTTTCTTTGTCACATCATGTTTTAGATTTGATGAAATATAGTCATCTGTCTATGAAGATAGCAATGGAAGAGACCCAGAATGCAAACTCAGTCTCTTAATCACACTCTGTTACTGGGACTTGCAAAAATAAAACAAATCTTTGACTTTCATTCCTTCACGCTTTCCTCAATACTGACCATACTACCATATGACACCAGTGCTGATTATATCAACACAAACTGCAAACACAAAAGTGAAATTGAAGCCATGACAAATTTGACCTAAGAGTTTCTTATTCTGATAAAGTTATCACCAAGACACCACTCATAGCTAGTTCTGGGAAATTTGGACAGTCGAGAACCAGGATTTAGGCCATTTTACATGTACAACTATCTACATAAAATGTATTTATACTTCATTTTAGAGGTATCATTTTGATATTTCAGCTCAAATAGCTAGACAGACACTAAATTGAATTTAATAATAAATTTTCTTTACCATGTCTTGGTTCGTTCAAGCAGGTATTATGAAGCCAGGAAACATGAACATTTGTTTCATCCCTTTAAGAGACAATAATGTGCTATTGAGAAAATAACTAATAAAAAACGAGACAGAGCCTGTGTCAAATCAATTTTTTTAATTGATAATCATTTATTGTGAGCCTGTTATTAGCCAACCATCACATTAGGCCCTATCAATATTGTATTAAAAAAAGCTAGGCTTGGCTCCTGCTTTCCTAGAGCTTTGATAGTGTAATTACAAATGAGGTAGGACTTTAGCAATGGTAGAAGTTCAGGGAGTACGTGACCAGAGAACTGAACCTAGTCTAAATGGACAGAAATGGCCTAAGGAAATGGTGTTCAAGCTAAAACTACAAAATCAAGTATAAACTTTTACTGAG
>PVKE010043837.1:0-13229 GCA_004027555.1 Craseonycteris thonglongyai | reverse complement strand
TGCATCTCCCTAATTGCTAGTGAAGTGGAGCATTTTTTCATATATCTGTTGGCCATATGTATGTCTTCCTGAGAGAAGTGTCTGTTAAGGTCATCTGCCCATTTTTTAATTGGATTGCTTGTTTTTTTCTTGTTGAGTTGTACAAGTTCTTTATATATTTTTGATATTAGCCCCTTATCAGAGGCATTATTTGCAAATACATAGTCTTTTTAAATAGACTTTTTGATTCATAATATTCCACTAAACTAGTGTTCCACAATTATTTTCCTCTTAGGGATCATTTAGATAACTTCCAACCTTTCCGGGCTTTAAATGAGATTTAGTGTAGGAATGACTGAGGTTTTTGAGCCGTAACCTCAGAACGCCCCATACAAGAAAGCCCAGGCGTGGGAACCCACAGACCGGGCTTGTGTGGTCACTTGGCCACTTCCCGCCACGTGGCCTTCACGGTCATCCACCGTAGCTAATAGCCGGGAGCCTGTGGGTCGCATTCTTAAACCGGGATTGCTGTCTTCCCCATAAGATGGTTGTTGACTTTTGCAAATGAAAGGATACAATGACATTAAAGTTTCTTTGCACGACTGTAGTTAGGTTCTTCCCCAATGGTCAACATTGAAATTATAAAATGGGTTCCTCAAAAAGGAAAAACGGAATGAGAGATTACAACATGTTTAGGACCTTGATACCTGTTCCCAAGTTGCTTTCTAAAATGTTCATACTTTTTTTTTTGGAGTTTCAATTTTCTTTTTCTTTTGTAATGTTTTATTTGCTGGGTGACAGTGGTTAGTAAATTATACAGGTTTTAAGTGTACAGTTCTATAGTATCTTACATTGTATTGTGTGCTCCCCACCCAGAATGCACCACCACAGAGTTGACCCTCTTTTTCCTTTTCTATCTCCCCTCACCCCGTTCCTTCTGACCACTGCTGTCTGTGTGGATGAATTTTTGCTTGTTTGTTTGACTGATTCCTTTGTTGGTTTCGTATTATATCCCACCTGTAAGCGAAATCATATGGCTCTTGACTGTTTCTGTCTTATTTTGCTTAGCATGATGCTCTCAAGATGCATCCATATTGTTGCAAGTAGCAGTATTTCACCTTTTCTTATAGCCAACAATAGTCTGTTGTGTAAATGTACCGCATCTTTATCCAGTCATCTATCAGAGGACACTGGTTGTTTCCGTGTGTTAGCCACAGCTAATAATTCTGCAATGAACAAGGGGGCATATACATCTTTATGGATTAAGGTTTTCAGGTTTTGGGGGTAGATACCCAGAAGGATTTCTGGGTCACATGGCAACTCTATTCCTAGTTTTTTGAGGAATCTCTACACTGCCGTCCACAGTGGCTGTACCAGTTCACATTCCCACCAGCAGTGTAGGAGGTTCCTTTTTGCCCACAGCCTCTCCAGCACTTGTTGTTCCTTGTCTCGTGGATTATAGTCATTCTAACAGGTGTGAGGTGGTATCTCATTGTGGTTTCGATTTGCATTTCCCTAATCGCTAGTGATGTTGAGCTTTTTTTTTAATATATATCTATTGGCCATTTGTATGTTGCCCATTTATTAATTGGATTTTTGTTTTTATTGTTGAGTTGTATGAGTTCTTTATATATTTCGGATATTAGCACCTTGTTGGAGGTGTTGTGTGCAAATATCTTCTCCCATTCGATTGGTTGGTTGCCTCTTTGTTTTGTTGGTGGTTTCTTTTGCTGCACAGAAACATTTTCATTTCAAATAAATGCAAATGCATTTCCAACACTGGCTATCTGTGCATTTTCTTTGATGGCTGTAAATTCTACATGTTTCTTAATGAGTTGTATTTCCTCTTCTGTGACTTGTCTACTCACAGATCCTTTGTATTTGAGTTAAGTTCAGTGAACAATATGCAGTGTCTCATTTGCATCAGTACTGGGTGAGGTGTTAGAAATGCAGGGACAAACAGAACGGGGTCTGTTCTTTGGAACTTTCATTCTAGTGGGCAAGAGAAACAGGCAAGGAACCACTGTCACAGCATGATGCAGACACATGCACGAGGCCCGAGGGGAGTGTGATTGATTCTGTTGCCAATTCATCTCCGGGTGCCTCAGCAGTTTTTAAAATTGATTTGTGAAGAGTTGACCAGCTTAAAAGTCACATTTCTCTTTTGTGTCGTAGATGCAAATGAAGATGATAGGTCAAAACCCCAGATTGCCTGGCTTTGTCTACTTTTCTTCTTTTCCAAAAGCATGTCACATTTTTCATTAAGGCAGGGTTGACACAGCTGGAGGGCAGGAGAAGGTGCCTATGTTAAGCAAGCAGAAAAACCACTCCATAGTTCTGGAAGCATCCGCATGGCATTTGTGAGGAAATAAGACATTAACTGAAAAGAATGTCCTGGAAAATCAGGTGTGAACCGACCATATTGAGACTCTGATTGCAGTGCTGGGTTGGAGGGCGTAATTGAATTTTTAGAGACAAGGCTGCCAGTACATTATCTGCAGGCCTTGCAAACAAATCTATTTACAGCCTAAGAGGCGGATCAGGCCAACTCTGTAATAAAGCAGAGAGAGAGCCATGGTTGACACGTGCGCGGTCCTCAGAGGGACAAAGGGACCCGGATTCACGCTTAACTCCAGGCTCTGGCCGTGTCTCTTAAAGAGGTCTTTCCCAATGTGGTTATCGATCATTTAAAAATATAATTTTTGAATTTAAATTGATTTTGTAAAATTAAGATATGAATGGCATGTAATGTATTAGTATCAGGTATGCAACATAATGATTTAATATATGTGTATATTGTGAAATGGTCATCACAGGAAGTTTAGTTAACCTCCATCACTGCACATAGTTACTTTTTTTTTTTTTTAATTTGAAAGCATTTTAAAGGCTCTCCTAGAGTCGCGCTGCCGTCTGATCTCTGTAGCGTCTATTAGAGCTGAGAGTCTCTAACTGCGTTTCCTCGGCTTTGGGGCGCTTGACTTCATCTTCAGGTCACTTTCAGAATTCCTTAGGGTGATGGGGCTTTCCAGGGGACCCCCAAGTCCATGCACGCCTTATTCAGGACTAGCTGAGCTTAATCTCCTTGTCCTTTAAGGGCTGACATTTGGAGAATTTAGTTAAGGCCTGTCATGTATTTTAAATTTGAGGGTAACTGACGTTACAATTTTAAGCCAATGAGACATGTGGTTCCCTCACCCATCATGGAATTAATGGGGGTGTAGGGAGGCGGAAAGAGGGGGAGAGGGGCCCCATGGGAATAAAAATATCCTCTTTTATGATGAAGTCTCGGTTTGCACCCCAGAACTCGGTTAAGCGGGACCCCGCTCGGTGTGGCACGTGGAGGACAGAGGACCAGAAAGCAGACTCCCTGTCGGCAGGCAGGTGCAGGAGTGGGGAGCTGAGGGGATGGGCCCCTGCCTTCTCCCACTCTCACCTCTTCTGGAAATCTGGGGGTGTTATCCTCCAAGGCAGGGTTTCTCAGCGGTGACACTGCTGGGTTTGGGGGCTGGAGCATTCTGTCTCGTGGGGGCCGGCCCTGTGCTCTGCAGTGGTCACAACAGGGCATCGCTGCCAGGGCAGCAGCAGCTGGTGTCCTGTTCCTCCAGGGCCTGCCCTCCCTGCCCCTCTCAGGGCCCGGCCCGGCCCTCGGCCGAGCACCACCTCATGTGTGCAGGGCGGTATTGATCTTAGAGGTTCTCTTTCCCCCAGATAATCGGACGATAAATGAATGTGAGCATCGTTGTTCCATATAAAACTTCAGCTGTTGCTGTCATTTCCCAGGTCATGTCACGCACACAGCTGACCTGCCCAACGTGTAGATCTGACCCAGCACACAAAGTGGAGACTTTAAAACCACTGGGGACAACGGCAAATGGCTCCGGTCTGTGGTGCTGGCTCTGAGCCCAGTCCTCGCACAGGGTGTCATTAAACAGGGATGATAGTCGCATAGATTGCCTTCTTGCACTGCGAGTCCTCTCGGAAAAGGACTTTCACTCATCATTCTCATGCTTCTATCTTGGAGTCAAGCTATAATTTTCCAGTTATATGCTACACGGAGCTAATTAGGACTAGTGCAGGGGCCAAAAGCAGCCTCTTTGGCTAAGCACGTGCCCTGGAAATTGTCTCCGTGACTCCCTAAGCTGTTTTAGGAATTAGAGCCTTTACGTAATTGAATACCGGACCCTTTTCCACATCACTCGTGAAAGGAGATTCCAAGAGGATACCGCCCTGGAATCAATAATACAGCGACTCCAAGGCAGACACATGCATCCCTGTACGGACTTCATGCTTCTTACTAGGAAGGCGTAAGAATCTGGACATTGTCCGTCAGCCCTCAAGCCCACGGCTGTACCTCCACATCATTCCCCTCAAGCATCCCAACACTAGTGTTGGGCTGTCCTCACCGCCAGGATGTTCTACCTCACATAAGGCAAACTCTGCCCGCCTTTCACCCCCATCTTGGGAGTCCTGGGGCTGCAAGAACATTTCAACCAGTTTTTCTCAGCGGTCGTTATAGAATCTTCGGGATTCTTCTATCACACGTGTCCCGAATTGTCTCTTATGCCTCCTCCATCTTCGTTTGCCTCTGTGATGGGCTGAATTGTGTGTCCCCCCATCCCCCCAATTCATATGTTGACGCCGGAACCTCTGTTTTCTCGGCATGTGACTGACTATATTGGGTACCGTGTGCAGAGGTCACAGTGCAAAATATTACAGCGGAGGTTGTGTGCGTTCGAGAGATACATCCATTACTAGTATCTGCTGAAATGTGAAAGAAAAAAGAGATTAAAAACACGGCACATATAATAAAATACATGATTTTAAAATTTATTTTCCATTGTAATCTGGGAATTATTAACCAAATATGTAACAATAGTTAAGAAAACAGTTTGTACCTCTCAGATCAGCTGCGATCCCCACAGGGTTAAACAGGTGATTCAGTTAAACCGAGGCCATTAGCGTGAGGCCCTGATCCAATCTGATGGGTGTCCTAATACGAAGAGGAAACCTGGACACAGGGAGACAATGGATGCTCGTGCAGAGAAGAAAGACACCCCAGGACATAGAGGGAAGCCGGCCATCTGCTCACCACAGAGGCCTCAGGAGAAAACAAGCCTGTTGGCGTCTCAGCCTTGAACTGCCAGCCTCCAGAATGGCCAGAGAATACATTTCCGTGTAAGCGCTGTTTTGTTACGGCGGCCTGAGCTGACTGGTCCAGGCCGCCTCCCACGAGCGTGACCCAGGCATGACCTGCCCGGGTGTCCTCTGTGTGATAGTGTTCTCACGCTCTGCCTGTTGTTACGGCACCTTTCCGTAAACAACCAAGAGGCCAAGCAAGACTCAGTGAGGACCAACCTAATGCCAGAAGACCTCGGAATTTCTGTGACACCGACTCTCTTTCGTTCCTAACGACTTCTTTAGACAGTGACACTTACGGCTTGCTTCCGTGTGTGCATACACTCCCTAGACCATGTCCTGTTCGCCCCAGCACACTTATGGGGGGCACCGATGGCTGCAGTGTTTACCCCGAGACAACTCGCAATGACCATCCTAACCTCACCCCCAAAGGGTCCACACGAAAAATAATTATCAAATACTGACCATGGTACACATTTCTGTTCCATGCAGGGGTCTCCAAACTTTTCAGCCCATGGGCCGCATTAACCATCAAACAGCAGTTTGGGGGCCGACTACACACTCGAGGTCCAAATAAAAAAGAATCAAAACATAGACGTTGTTTTTAATTATTTATTTAATATTACTTTATTCAGATATAAAGGTCTCCACGGGCCAGATGAGAGGGCCTCGGCCATAGTTTGGAGACCCCTGCATGAGACAAGTTCTGTTTAGAAGTAACCCAAAACAGTTTTTATATTTTGTTTTGACATCGAAAACCAGTCTCAAAGAGCTTCATTCAGCCTCAAAGAGCACATTTATGTGAAAACAAACCAACTCTGCAGGGAACTGGGCCTTTTTTTCCTAAATGGGCAATGGGTTACTGAAATGCAGGTTTGCTGCCTGTGGCGTCTTCTAGTTGACTGGCCTCTTACATTCTAAAGAAATGGTTCACACATATTTAAATGATATTGTTTTCAAGCACATAGAGTTGGTCCAAATAGGCAAACATGAAAACCCTTCTTGTGGTGGTTACTTGGGACCCTGGGCTTGCTTTCCACCGGCTGGTTTCTTTCTAGTAGTAATAGGCTTGTTTTATAATATTCCCGGGTGGCACCCACATTGGGCTTCAGTCATCATGAGCGAGTTGCCAGCACTGTGTGGTTGCTATGATACGGTAGCCATCCCAACCCTGCCGCTGAGGACGCTGCTGACTCCGGAGCTGGACTAGCTGAGGCCCATTCTAGCCTCCTGTCCCCTGCCCTCCGCTGCTCTGTGCTGCTTTGGTGACCCTCCTGCCCACCTCGCAACAGTAGTGATTCTCATGCACAGTCAGTCATAACAGGATTAAAAGCGGGCAGGGCTCTGCTGGACGGTGTGGGCATTATTTCTCCATATGACACTACTGACGGTCAGGACTATTTTGTCTTCACAAATAGAATGTGCTTTCTATCAAACACCGGGAAATTCTGTGACTGGCACTGTCTTTGCTACGCTCCCTGTTGGACATGAGTGGTACTGGGTTGGTTTACTTTGAAACGTCCTAGTAACACCTTTGAGCTGGTGCAATTCAATTTGACTTTCAGAAGTCCTCATGCGGGGACCGTTTTAAAAGTCTCACTCCTTTAAGTTTAGAAGGGTTTTCTGCAGGATTAATTTGGCCACAGCTCAGCCACCCACGCCAACCCCGACCTTCTAGAAAAGACAGGCTTCTAGGAGATTTCTCCAAATGAAGTGTCAGATCCAAAGCAAGCCAAATTCCCAGCGTAGGATAAGGGACTGTACGTGATGACCTTCTCCTGAGCCCAGGGGTGCGTGGGCCCCTGACCACGCTGGTCCGTGTGGATTCGGAAGGGCCTTGGATGGCTGGGAGGTTTCTGCTTGAAGCCCAGGCTCTTTCATCGGTTCTGGGGTTATGCGTGGTCTGTCTAGTTGCCTTGACAACGTTCAAGCTCCGCTCTGTTATGAATGCTTCCTAGCAAGGAGAATGCGAGTCTTCTTTTTTTTAGCGATGCTTCTGTGACTCAGCAGATCCATGCTAATGTGATAGGCAAGCTGTCCTAATGAATGAATTCCAACAGGGATTTGGCCCCTTAAGGGAAAACCTAGCTCAGTTGTGAATTCGCAGTAGCACCATGGTGTATTTAGAACAGGCTACACTGTCACCACAGAGTTGGGCCTAGAGGATGTCTTTGGAGGAAGCTGTGTTTCCTGGGCGAGAATCAGACGCACTGATTTGTACGCAGGGACGGCACTGTGGTCAGGAAGGTCTGACCCGGGCTGATTCCACGTGTGATTGAAATGAAACACACCCTCTAGAAACACATTCACCCGTTGATTCTGCTTTCTGTGTATTTTTTTCTTTTTCTAAGTTCTTTCTCCTCATATTAAGTCAGATCTGTAATTCTCTGTGTACAGTGAAATGTTTATTTTTTCATGCTTTGCTTCTATTTAACACTTTTATGGACTGTCTATGCGCTTCCTCCGTATCTTCTCCTATTTTTTCCATATAACAATGTTACCATTGGGGCTAAGTCAATATTTAGGGTTTACAGGATTATAACTGTAAATATTTGCTACAGCTGAGTCACAGAACATCTTGTGGACATTCTCCCTTTCTAGTACAGATTTGTATTTTCCTGAGGATTAATCATCACGCACTTTTTTGTTTACCTGGTTTTCACTGAATGTGTAACGAATTTGTCCCCCAAGTTCTCCAACAGGACGAACTGCTCCTCTGAACACAGTCACGTGCATCAGGGTCTTCGGACGTTGAGGTTTTTCTGTGGAGCATCTCTCAGGACACCTTCTTCCAGCATTTCCTGGACAGGTTTCTGCTGGCCAGCTGCTGTCTTGGAATCCTTCAGAGTCACCCTGGCCATTCCTTTCCTTTCTCACCTGGGTTGGAGCCTCTGTTTCCTGATGTCACATATTCCTCTTTCCTGGTTTGCTGCCTTTCTATTCCTCCCCCAGTAGCTTTTTGGATGGGGTACACGAGAGTTCAGATTTCCGACTCTGCCAGATCTGCCGTTGTGTCTGTTTGCTTGCCTGGCACTCCGGGTGTAGAGTTCGAGGTCAGTCCCACGTGTTTTTGCATAAATGGGCACACAGCAGGCACATGGAGATCTGAACCTGATACCAGGCTTTAGCCTCGGAGGACCCCAAGGAGGATGGCACTTTTTGTCCCAAAGAAATGCTCTCCCTTCCTCAATGGAGGCCTGGCCTGAGTTATACTGACGTGCTCATGGTGCTATCTGTGTACTTAGTGCTGTGTAAGCGGGTGGCATTCGAGGACAATACCGGCCCCTTTGGTACGTCCAAAGTGCAAATGTTTTAATTGATGAGTAAAGTCATATAAACGGGCGATATCTTGATGGAACAGGGGCAAAAACATGCAAAACGGCCTAAGCTGGTGAGAAAGTGCCGATGATGGTGAAGTCGGCGTGTTCTGTGCCATGTTCCCCAAGCTCTGTGGCACGACGGAGGGGCGCGTCATACCTGGGACCCAGACACGGGTGTCTTCTTCCACTGCTTTGGAGAGAGCCTGCATTGCTGGTCTGACCAGGCCACCAAGCATCTGTACTGTCTCTGCACCCATCTGCCCCTGCAGCCTCGTTAGGATGATATGAAAGACATTTACACATAGTCCTAAGGACAAGAGGGACAGGGAGGGGGCTGGCAGCCACGGATACCAGTGACAGGAGAGGAGGGGTCCATGAATTAGCACACTGGGGAAAGCTAAAGTAAGTCACAGCGGAGGGAGCCGGTGGCCAAGTCTCTGACTGGAGGGGCCAGGTGGGATGGAACTCAGTCCTCTAAGAGCCGGCGTAATTGCAGAGCTTGTCTCTGGTGACATGGGGCATGTTTGCGATGAGAAGGATCATTCGTTTTAGTGCTAAAACACAAAGTAAATCCCGTGCATCACTGGGAAAATAAATGACTTCAGACATGAGGCTATTATAAGTCTCCAGGCGGGAGCAAAGTGGAGACCTGACTGCCCCCGAGCATGGTGACGTTCTGGCGAAGGAAAATGCTGCTGAACAATGACACGAACTAAGCAGACGGCGCACGTTCTTATCATTCGACGCTCGGGCTTTCGTGTAACTCTGGAACGTCAGGTGTCACCGCTGGACTAAGGTTTTACATATCTTTCTGTTGAGGTGCATTGGCAGTTCCTCCTTTGCATTCATTTGGTTCTTTCATTGTTGGCCATTCAGTCGACGTCAGTGAATTACACTCTGCCCCTCTCTTGGATAGTCTTCCTTTGATTGTTGCTTTGCTGTTTTGCTTTTTCTAGCTGATTTCGCTGTGCGGTTGGACAGTCTTTTTTGTAACTTCTTCCCCCTCACCAACCCTTTTTATTGGGAGGAAGTAATCTTGTCAACATTATTATGCTGTTAGCTTTGTTTCCCACTCGGATTTTCTGATGACTTTCTTCACTGATAATCCCTTATAGGGATCAGCTCTCATCCCTCTCTTCAGTAATTTGCTCTATTTTTGTTCCAGAATTTTAGGCACCCAGATCTGAAGGGGTCACTGACATCATCTTGGTTCCTTCTTGTGCTGCACCACTGTGACCACAGTTCCTGGAATGTCTTCTGTTCTTTCCAAATCCCCAGCCGCCGTCATGCCTTTTGGAACTGCCGCGCTCAAATGGACATGCGGGAACATCGCGAACCACACGCGTCGTACTCATTACAGAGCCTGTATTCCTCCCTGAACACGCACACTTACCCGCCAGCCATGTTATTGAGACTGACTTTCATCCCTGTGAAGGGACAGGGACTTGATCTCTGAAATGAATTCCCTGTACGCATACGGAAATAATTCTCTGGAAGGGTATTGCAAACAACACTTAGACGTTTTCTGGGTAAAACATGAACATTTTTCTTATTTTTTTTCCTCCAGAGATTTGTAAAACACATAGCAAAAATGAGCTTTTATTCCTTGTTGCAAAATCAGTACAAATATTGGATAAAAACAACATTATTACACATAGTAGCTAAAATCTCATAAACGTGTTCTTACAATATCTGAGAAATTTCTTTTTCTCAGCCACTCATTCTTGTCCCTTGACATCTATATAACAGAATTCAGATTATAAAAGACAATGCATGTGAAACACAGGTTAAGTATTGTTCCTTAAAAGAAATTATATATATATATATATATGTGTATATATATATATATAGTGTGTGTGTGTGTGTGTGTGTGTGTGTGTGTGTATGTCTAGCCATGTCACGGTTCTCATTATATTGACAATGGCTGGATTTTTTCCGGACAGTATGTGTGTGGTGTATATGTATATGTAAATATACACATATATATACATGTATATGTACACACATGCATATATATATATATATATATATATATATATATATATATATATGCATGTACAGTGATACCTTGGAATTCGAACGCCCCCAAACTTGAACAACTTGGAATCTGAATGAAAAAATCAAGCAAACCTTGCCTCAGAATTCGAACTCTGCTTTAGAATCTGAACACCAACACATTGTTCGCGTGGGATGTACCGCCTGTACGGCCTGTAGCTTTACCCGAAGTGTCTTTGAGGACAGTGAACTCTGCTGGAAACATCTCTGGCCTGAATGTGTTGCTGTAAGGGGCATGGGAGGTTTTGCAGAACCACCTGTTGTTCCTGACAGCCTATGGGTTTGGAAACCAGCGAAGAGGACGTGAACGAGTTAGTGGATGCTTACAGGGCTGAGCTGACAATGGAAGAGCTTCAGCACCTCCACCAGCAGCAGCAGAAAGACATCTCAGGAGAAGTGTCTTCGGGGGAGGAAGAGAGAGACCCCGGAACCATTCCCTCTGGTGAAATCAAGGACCTGCTGAGCGTGTGGTCAGACACCCAGGCAGCTGTTGAGTGGCGCCCCAATAGAGCCTAGCTGACAGGAAGGTGAAGTTGTTTGATGATAACATCATTGAACATTTCAGAAAAGTGCAAGAAGGTCGCCAACATCAGACCACTTTGGAATGTTGGTTCTCAAAAGCAAACACAACCAGTGACCCCCAAGCGGGCTACAAGTGGTCCCATAGCAAAGGGCACTAAAAGACAAGAATGCAGACCCCTGAGGTTGTCATGGAAGATGGCTCTTCTTCCTCTTCCATCTCTTAAAGCATCCAATTTGTCGTCATCATTATTTAAAAAAAAATGTATTTAAATATTATTATTACTTGTTAATGTTTTACCTTAAAAACAATAAAATTAGTATTTTACTTTAAATCCAGTGTATTTACTGTTAAAATCATTTTGAATATTCAAGTTCGTGGCACCCAGGAAGAGATTAATCCTGTTTCTATTATTTAAAAGGGGAAAACTTGTTTTGGAACTCGAGCATTTTGGAACTCGAACAGGGTTCTGGGATGGATTAAGTTCAAATTCCAAGGCATCACAGTATATATGTACATATATACACATTTACATATTCATTTTAGATGGCTTCTGTTATGCACGGGTCAGTGCATTCCATACCATCATCTATTTGTAGGTCTCCTCTTAGGGATTACAACATAGTGGCGTGCGGGCACACACCAAACCGCTACGACAAGCGCTGTTAGAGAATGATGCGTTGGATCTGAGAGGCAGGATGTGGGCTCTGGTCTGGGAGGTAGAAGACCAGGAACAAATCCCTAAGCAACTGATGTTTAAGCTGATATTCAGGGAACGCGTAGGACTGGGCAAAGCGTCATCAAGTATTCCAGAGAAGGGTCCAGTGTCCGTGTGGGCTGTGAGGTGGGAGTTTGGGGACCCAAGTCACTGAGGAGACCATTGTGGCTGGACGCTAGTAAACCCGAGGCACAAGGGGAGGTTGTTTTTTGTTGTTTTTTTTTTCTATGCACAATTTATTCACATCAAAATACAAGAAGGCAGATTAAATCTCAAGAAAAAACATCGGTATATCACCCCAGTGGCAGGTAGGTAGCACTAGAATGGAAAGAACCCCAGTTCTCAGTTTTCCTTTTGGATTTGACATTTCTCTCCAATCCCAGCAGAAGAATCACTTCATGTACTTTGACATTCTCCTGTTAGGTACATGATCGTATAGGATTGTCATCTTGATGACTTGACTGCTTTATCGTTAGGAAGTAGTAGTGGTAACCACACAGTATATTTTTCTACCCTTTTACTTTTTAAAATCTTTTTTTATACTTGCACTTATTTATTTATTTATTGGAACTCTTCATTTCTTTTTTGAAGTCACAAATGTCTTCCTGGTATCATTTTCCTTCTGCCTAAAAGACTTCCTTTAACATTTCTTATAGTGCTTGTCTAGTTTCAATGAATTCTCTTAGCTTTTGGGTGTCTGAAAAGTCATTATTATTTTGCCTTCATTTATGAAAGATATATTTTTGCTGAGTATAGAATTTTAGATTGGTAGGTTTATTTTTTCTTTTTAAATAATACTTTAAATTGTTCTCTCCACTGTGTTCTGGCTTGTAATGCTTCTGATAAGTCTGTCATCATTCATTGTTTCTGTGTGTATAATGTGTATTTCAAAAAATCTGTTGTCTTTAAGATTTTTCTCTATCATTGACTTTCAGCAGTTTAATTCTGATGTGTCTTGATGTGACTTTCTTTGTATTTCTTCTGTTTACTGTACATTGACTTTATGGGCTATATGGGATTCCAATTTTTATTAAATTTTGAAAAATTTGAATATTAATTATTCAATAAATTATGTCTGACTTTCTTCTTCTGGAAGTCCAAGTATATATATATATATATATATATATATATATATATATATATATATATGCACCTGTGTGTGTACATATACACATATATATGCACATGTGTGTATATATATACATATACACACACATATATATACATACATACATACACACACAAAATATTAGGTCACGTAATACTATCCCATATCTCACTGATTTTATGTTAATTGTCTTTGGGCCTTTTCAAAAAAATAATTTGTGTATTTTCTCTTTTTCTATTGCTCTATCTTCTGATTCATTAATACATTCTTCTGCAAGGTCTAGTCTAATCTAACATTAATTTCCACTTCCTGTTTTTCATTTCATATATTGTATTTTGGGATATTTTTATATTATTCATTTCTCTAATCAACTTACCCGTGATGTTCCCTCCT
>PVKE010043836.1:0-13229 GCA_004027555.1 Craseonycteris thonglongyai | reverse complement strand
AATTCAATTCGAGGAAGTTCCCTCAAACGGCGTCTCTTCCAACTGCAACTCGATGAAGGCCAACCTGAATTATTACTACATACCGATGTCAGATGGCTAAGCAGAGGTAAATTTCTGCAGCGATTTTGTGATTTATTGCCTGAAATTATAGATTTTCTTCACGAACAAGATGGAAACTGTGAAAATTTAAATGATGAAATTTGGCTTAGTGACTTAGCATTTCTTACTGATTTTACTTCAATATTAAGTCATTTAAATTTAGAATTACAAGGTAAAAATAAAACAGTAATTGATGTGATCAGCTGCATAGACGCATATAAAACAAAATTTATTTTGTTAATAGAAGATCTGCAACAAAATAATCTGAATCATTTTCCAAATATGGCGGATAACCTACAAAAACATAAAAGTATTAATTAAAAGATCGACAAATACGTCGCGGAAATCCAAAAAGTAATTGAAGATTACCTTCTGGTAGTTTTATTGCTTCAGGTCTTACATTCAAGTCCTTAATCCATTTTGTGTTAATATTTTGTGTATGATGTGAGGTAGTAGTATAATTTCATTCTTTTGCATGTGGCTGTTCAATTTTTCCAACACCATGTATTGAAGAGATTGTACCACTCCTTACGTTCCTGCAAAGTTTCTATTGAAAAAAAATCTGCTGATTGTCTTATGAAAGTTTCTTATAAGTGACAAGTTGTTTTCTCTTGCTGCTTTTAAT
Source organism: Craseonycteris thonglongyai (assembly GCA_004027555.1). Classification (NCBI taxonomy): domain Eukaryota; kingdom Metazoa; phylum Chordata; class Mammalia; order Chiroptera; family Craseonycteridae; genus Craseonycteris; species Craseonycteris thonglongyai. The sequence continues at coordinate 12,505 of PVKE010043836.1, read as the reverse complement.
ATCTTCTGCCTGTCCTCTAAAACAGCTCTGAAGAATTGTTGGGACACTGTTTGGGCTGCGTAGTTAATGGCTTTGCTCTTCAGGCTGGTTAGTAACCAAACCTGGGTCTTGGCTTCCCACAATTTCCATGAACTACTTATGCCTTTCAACAAATCTCTTTCCTCTTAATCTGGTAAAGTAGATTCTGTTATTTGCAACTAAGAATCCCAAGCCATACACTGTTCTCTCTACTTGTTTAACTACAAAATGAGAAGATGATAATCTAGTTTTCAGGCTGGTTGAGAGGTATATGATAAACTTTAAAATGGCATATAGTATTTAATTTTTATTATTAATTTATTAAGTACTGCTTGAGAGCTACCTCAACCATCATAAAATAAATCTCTGCTGTACTCATCTTGGAAAATGTTATGTAGCATTGCCCATGTGAGGCGTAGCCTACTGAACTAAGGATAATATTTAAAAAGCTCTACTGTCTCCCTCCAAGATGTCTAAAATGCACAGCATGTGTTTTTTGACTGAATGTCACATGGCCTTCTTGTTGTTACCTTGCTTAGGGCAAGATGCCCTGACAACTGATTATCTCTTTCAGAGAACTCTTGTGTCCCATTTTGCTAGGTCAATTCAGTGGAAAACAGGCAGTCTTCATTTAAAAACAGGCCACCATAAATACACTCTTAGAAATTGCTTAAAATTCATTGGTTCTTTTTTCATGATATGTTTATTCTATTGATAAAATTACACGTCATCATAACTGTTACTACTTTTGAGTCTGGAAACATGCTGATACTTGTTCTCTGTACTTTTTTTTTGGAACTGAAAAAGGACTACTATACTTTTGTTTGAATTTATTCATTTATTATATTTGACAACCCCATAATTAAAATTTATAAATGTTATGTTAAACATACAGACTAAAATGAAAATTTCCTACCTTGAAAACTGTATAGCTGTACTTAACTATAATCTAGGTGGGAAGAAATAGGAAATAACTAGAGGTATGCTAGTATACCTGAAATAGTTAATTTTAATGGGGATGATTGGGCTGGACTCATGGACGATATGAAATTTGAATTGGGATCTCAAATTTGAAAGAATGAGCAGAGAAATCGCAATAGCAGAAGAGAGAACTGTGGGGCAAGAATTCAATGGTAACATACAAGCACTTGAAAAGAAAGGTATTATTTGATTTATTGGCAGAATAGGAAACTGCTCAGTTTGGCAGAGTGTTGGAGTATGGTGGACTATAGTTGAAACTGAGACTGTAAATGAATACATTTTTTAAACCATACCTTCATCATTTCTTCTCTTCAATATACTTTCATAACTTCACTTTCACAATTGTATTTTAGATAGAATGTTTCTTTATGTCACATGGAGAGACCTCTCAATGAATAAGCTAGTTTCCAGGGATGCTGGGATGGCTCAGTAGGTTAAGTACTCACTTTGCAGTCCTGGGTCTGAGGATTGAATCCTGGCCCTGGCTCATGTGGACCCATATGCGGAACTGGGGATGTGGCCCCAGTTCAGTTCTCACCTGGGGGAGCTTCTCACGTGGGAGGCCCCCGATTCAACTCCCGCCCCAGCTCATGGGGGCATGCCTCCCATGCAGGAGGCCCCTGGCCTGGTCCTGCCCTGCACAGCCCCTAGACCACCTTTGTGGAATGAAACTATTTCAATAACTGATGACGTGCAATTATGGACAATGCTCTGGGCTTGCCCCCTTCTCTCCGTCTCTCTCTGTCTCTCTGTCAAAACAATACAATAAGTCTTTAAAAATAAAGGTTAGTTTCCTCAATTGCTTTTAACTGTGTCTCTTTGATAAACTGTAACCTATGTAAGGGAAAAGATTTTATCTGGCTTTATCACCATTTTATTACTCTCATTATTATGTTTATCTTTAGCACTATGCCTAAGCATAACAGCACAATGCAAGAATATTGTAGTTGATGAAAAAATAATTGTTGAGTAAGTGTCTGTCAGATAGCCATATACAGAAGTCTGTCATTCATTAGTATGATAGAGAAGGTACCCTGTTCTAGAGGAAGTATTTATGTGACAGGCTGGAAAGATACAATGAAAGGTGTTTTGTAGTTTGAGTGTATGATATCTTCTTCCAGCTTTGCCCTTTTCACTATAGCATTCAAAGCAAATTATGGGTTTTGATTTAATTTCTGACCTGATGAGTTAATTATAATGTTTCCATATTAATGCTGGATAAAAGATAAATCTTCTGTGGAAGATGATAAACACACACACATACAAATGCATAGTCAGACTAATAAAAGAGAAATTCAGGAAACACAGTGTATAATAGAATCTGAACCTTTTCTGGGGTGAATATTTTTCAAAGTTGCCAACTGTCAAATTGTTGAATTGTTCTTTCCTGAATATCTCTCTGAACTGGTCTTTTATAAATTATCTGGCTTGCTATTGTGGTGGGTCATTTGTGATTCCATCCATCTTGTCTAGTTAGAGCAGTAACATGTAAAAATTGGTTCTCCAAGGAGTGATAAAGTGATGCAAATAGTGCTTTCCAACTGTGTTATCATAGTCATAGTCATTATTTGCAATAGCTACTGTGTTGTGTTCTTTTATAAAAGTTTCTAACAAGGTTCTCCATGTCATGTCACATCTAAGCTTCTGATAAGAGTACATACATTGAAAAGTTTGAAGCAAATTCAACTTCACTGCCAAGATTGTTTTTCCAGGAAATTATATTTAGAGCTAATTTAGTTTGGTTTTAATAGGTGTGGAAATTCTTTACAGAGACCATATGTTGCCAGATTCAAGAGGATAATTTGCATTTTGGGGCAATAGGAATGGGATGAAGATTAATGCTCTAATGACAGGAAAATTTTCAAGGCATGAAGCACAACTGCAAGAAGGGGTTCCATGGTTCCCTAGGAATATGCCAGTCCCAAAAGACTAATAGAGAAGTATATAGACACTTCTGAGTCTCTGAGGAGCTCTAGGGCAAGCTTGTCCAACCCATGGCCCACATGCGACCCAGGACAGCTTTGAACGTGCTGATCACAAATTCATAGACTTTCTTAAAACATTGTAAGATTTTTTTTTGTGATTTAAAATTTTTTTTTTAGCACATCAGCTATCATTACTATTAGTGTATTTTATATTTGGCCCAAGACAATTCTTTTTCCAATGTGACCCAGGGAAGCCAAAAGATTGGACAACCTGCTCTAGGGCATGGTTCATGGGGAGACTGTCAGAAAACGGGATTATTATTTATCTTCCATTTGGATCATACAGTTAAGCAAGTAAGTAAATGCCCAATAGGAGTACTGTATTCACATGGTCTGGAAGAAATTTTTCAAAATTCTTCCTTATACTTATAGCCAGAATGTATATCCTTATCCTTAGTCCTAGGGGTTGTGAGATGTGAATGGATAGAACCACTGTGTTAAACAAAATTCTTCAGATTTCTTTACTGCAGCAGTGCTCGGAGCATTAATAGGACTCATTCCTTTAAGAATCTCAAGACAGAGATATAACATGGCTCACAGGATGTTGTCATTAGTAGAAGCTCCTTGAAAACAGTTTGGGATACAATGCCCTCTGTTGGACACTGAAGATGCTCCAGTATTTCCCTTTTGGAATTATAAATGACTATCATTGCTTTTTGTTATTGTATTTTCTTTTCGTTTCTTAAAAAAGTGATCTAAAAAAAGGCACACTGGCCACAGCCTTTTGGTTACTTTGTGGGATAAACATAATACTAATAGAGTATCTAATTAAAAAAAATTCATGTAAGTCTAGTATCTTATTGTTTTTGATTTTCTTAACATTTCCTTTTCTAACAGAGTATTTTTAAAAAATATGGCTTTGGAGAATGCTTTTGTTTTAGTAGTACATACAATGCAAGCTTAAAACAAAATTTAGAGGATCAACATATGCAAACAAAAAAAAAAGAAAAATGACCCATAATCTTATCAAGCCAGATATAAACACAGTTGACAAGTAGATGTAGACCTTTTCTCCATTTACATTTTATATATTGTAATTTATAAATAGTCTCAGGTTGTATGAACATTTTCATGTACTATTTTCCAATTAGCAAGCATCATCAACACCTTTGCATGCTATTACCCTACTCTCCTGCTACTTTGTTTTCAATGACTACCACACTTAAATTTTGGAATCTTTTCTCCACTGTTGGGTGTTTTAGTCTAACAGGCTTCCTGTTCTTCCTAAGTTTACTTTGTTAGCATCCTCAGAGTCCAGTGATGTGACTATTGGAACAGATGACAGTGTTCTTGGTCCTATAAAGTCATATTCTAGAAACTTCACATGTCTCAATTGTGAGGTCAGAAAATGTTGGTCTACTGCCAGGAGTTTCTGAAATTGTGCTCATAGTGCTACTGACAGTCATGACTTCTCAACCTGGCTCATCCATCTGCAACTGCAACTTATTCTCAGACCACTAATACTTCAGAGGAACGATATGAGCAATCAAAATCTGTCATGTATAGGTTAAAGTCCACAGAATGGGACTAATTCAAACCTTCTGGCTCTTGGCATGAACATAGTATGTGATCTGGGGACTTTAGGACGACAGCATGAGATGCTTCCCTGTTCTGTTTGAAGTCTTCCAGGCTATTCATCTTAGAGCTTGTTCTTGAATGCCCATCTTACTTACACCATAGAGAGGATCCTCAGCACCACAGGGACAGCTATTAGGAGGCTGAAATCAGCATATACTGGTAGTCTGTTTGATGAGGCAACTCTAATAATAATTTGAACTGACTGCCAAGTAATGAGAAACCCTATCTGGAGATTCACTATGGATGTTCTGGGCACCTGGTCAGGTGAAACGTGAGGGGGCCTAGTGGGCTGGATTTCTCTCATCTAATTGGAATTTTACTCCAGGCATGCCATCTTGTGAGGATAAAATATTAATACCTTTTTATCCTAGTTTCCATAACTGTGATGCACTGCACTTTGGAGTAATACTTTATATAAAGAAAGTAGAATTGGACTAGAAATACCTTGACTATCTCTAGGAGTCAAAGGTTTATGAAAATTTGTAGCTACACACATTTTTTTTTGCATTCCAGAATTTTGGATTTTGTCAGCAATTTGGAAAAGGCTTTGTTAAAGTACTTGTCCTAGGAGGCAGTACTGTGAGGTGTTAACACTATAGATCACGTAGTCAGACAATGTAAGTTCAAATTCTGCCATTTGCTAACTATATCACTGTTCTGCAATCATTTCCTCAGCTGGAAGAAAGAAAAAATGGGACTATGTCAGATTCATGAAAAGAACATGAAAGAAATACCAGGAAAACAGTCTTGGCACAAGTCTGTGCTTAATAAAGACTATTATTATTAATTTTTAATATTTAAGAAAAATTATAACTACATTTAAATATTTTAATACAATTTATATCAACAAGGATGTCCTTATCACTACACTATGCAGGCACCATGTTAGTTCCCAGGGTTGGATGTTGAATAACAAACTGTCCTCTAAGGGGTTGAAGTTTAGAGTGTAGACACCTTCAGTTTCACTCAATATAGTATTGGAAACAATGAAATAAATGACATAAAAGGACGTATGCGATGCTGTGAAGATTCACTGCTCAGTACAGACAAATGCAGGGAAAGCATGCTAGAGTTACATGGCGCAGGCAGTAGAGTTCTACTCGCCGGTTTATCAGCATGGGCTGCTGAAGGGTGGTGGTTGTGTCCTAGAGCTTTCAACTCAGCCTTACGTGGAAAAACCTGGAGGAGTCTCAAGTGTTTTTGTTTTGTTTTAACCATTTGCTTTTACTGTCTTAAAGAAGATGTAAAAAAACAAGTCCCAACTCTTCTCTGCACATAGTAACTTTTATAACTATATGTATCTTTAGATAGCCTACCGGTAGTTCATGGAATACACTTTTAATTCATTTTTTTCTAGCTCCTTTCACATTTAACATCAAACCACAGTCTATTCAAGTATTTAAAAACCTGGACTTTGAAGTGAAGGTAATAGTTTCTGGTGGTTAATGAAGCAAAAGCAAGCAAAACAAAAAGACAATTACATTTTAAAGAAAACACATTATGGGAGGGAAAATTACTTAAATACATTAGCTTTCCATCTTTATTTTTTACAGTTTACTATATTTTCCCTTCTCCATGAGACATGCTCTTGGCAGCAAATACAAAATCTGTACTCACTGTAACCATTTGGATTTCTTGTACTGGTGATATGTGGGGCATTTGACTTGCCTAATTAGGAGCATGGCTTCAGTGGCTGCTGGCTAAAAAGCAGCCTGGTATCGTGTCTCACCCTGTTAGGAAAGGGGGTAGCTGGAGGGGACCTTGGATTCTCATTAGATGGCTGATACATTTCACTTGCACATTTTGCTCAAGCTGCTCAGGCAAGTATGGCAATGCACTGTGGCCAGGTTTGCTAATTGGAGAATGGGAATGTATATTCGCATAATCTCAGTGTTTCTGGGGAGTTTGCCAAATTGGTGGATTAATTCCATTGCCTTTGTTTTCCTAAAGGTATAGAAAGGCACTATCTCAGCTATCTGGTCTTCATTTAGATGGAGTAGCTCACAATAATGAAATGTTATGTGTGAATGAACCACAAAAATCTACCTTCTTGTCTGCAGGGTGAAACGCTTGACTGAATCCATACTGTTCTGTAACAATGGATGGAAGAGATTGCTCTGGAGTAGCTTAAAAAAAAAAAGCTGTTCAAGCAGGTTCTGAGTACAAGTAGTTTTGTTTATTAAGTTGTACGGTAATTCTTAGTGAAATGAAGGGCAGTATATAAGTCAGCGGCAGAGTTTCCTGGGTTGCATTAACAGGATATCAATGTGTGTTTAAGTATGATGCGTTTAGAAAGTTTATAGGGATAAAGTCTGTAAAGGGAGATTAATCATGTGTAAACAAAGTAAAAGAACCAGTGGAATCTAGCTATTTAGAACTTGGGTCTCTGATTCTATGAAGAGACTTGTTATCATCTGGAAAAGATAACTCGGTGCCTTTTAAGAACAGGCAAGCCAGTGTAAGTTAGTCTTTCCCCATCATCCTACATTATGCCCTTACAGAGGATGCACACTAAGAAGATCATTATTCAGACAGGACTGACTTTTCATAAAGAAAAACCTAGGCCCCACTTGGATGCCTTCTATTTATTGACTTCAAGCTTAAGTTTTCTACCGCGGGCACAAGATTTATACAGAACACAGTTCACATGCACCAAGTCTTCATGATACAAAATGGAGGCTCGTTTTAGTGCGAGCAGATATAAAGATCCCATGACTCACAAAAATGCCATTGCTCTGACCCAGTTCCTTTTAGAGTTCTGACCTGTTTCAGAGAGTCTTTTGGAAATGGAATCCCTGTTTTGTCCAGCAAAGCTTTCTTCTCAGATAATAATCTACTCTATAATAGAGTTCAATTTTTTGCCAATATAGAAGTCGATGATTGACCTTGTTTTTGTTAAAAACCCCGATTTCATCCTTATAATCTAAATTTCAATGTTGAAAATGGTCTTAAGAGATTATTTTAGACATCTCAACCAGGGATAAATCACAACATCTTAGATAGAACTGTATCTTAGGAGCTACAGGAAGGGAGTTTCCAGAATTCCCCTTGGGAATTTATACTAGGATTTAATCGTATTCACTTAAAGATGTTATTTTTCCTGATTAGACTAACTATATTCCTATAATTTCAGCACACATCTCCCAGTTTATTCTGGGACTTGATGGAAGTCAAATCAATTCTTTTATAGTATTTATGTGAACACAGATCAGTAATTTTCAGTTCTGCTTTTCCCAGACTGAGACATGCCTATTTCAATGGTGAGAGAGAAGATGAGTTTATACCATATATAGTTTTTCTAACATTGTCCAGTGTCACTTTTCAATGAGCAAATCAGAAAATATCTTCTATTGGGTAATGGTTTTCATTTGACTCATTGGCATGAGATAATTTCCAGATCTTTCTGAATTTTATTTAAAGAATTGAATTCCTTGAGATCCTCACAGTAAAATCTGCAAGTGTCATTGTATCTCTATTTTTGTTTTTGTCAAATTTATTTCCCAGTCTGGGAGTTCTGAGCTCATAACCTCTGCTAGGAGACATGGCCATCTGCCATATAGCTTAATCTCTGAGCTGTGGGCTTGGAGGAAGTATATTTCAAGGACAAGAAGCCAAGGAGGGAAAGGGGGACAGTTTATTTTAACTTTTCACAGACAACAGTGGGAGGGAATCTAAATTCTGGCAGGAGACTGCATTAGGTGCCAAACTGCCACTGTTATTTGCATAATGTGTAATCTAAAGCATTGATTCATCTCTGATAGACAGGCCTGTTTAGTGAAGGGAGGTGAAATTATGCATCACCCCTCTGCCTGCCCCTTAATAAACCAATCACATTCCTTCTCTCCATCAACTCCACAGAGGCAGGGACCTTTCTGCTCCACTGAACTTGTTTCTTGTCTCCACCTAGCAAACTGACTAATGGTGCTGGCTTTTCCGTTCTTGCTGTCTCTGATGCTGTTGAGGGCAGCTGCTGCTCCCCCCAAGAAAAGGGGCTGATGTAAATGCAACCAGCTGGGGTGCTTTTTTTCTTACTTTATTTTTCTAAAAAGTGCATCTTAGCCGTAGGACTTAACCTTTTGAAGACTGGAGAAATATATCTGTTTGGAAAGTGTTGTGCTGTTATTGAACCACTGATGTTAAAACGTAATTGTGACTAACTCGTGTCAATAGGCTATTTGTTAAAGGTGGGTGTCTGGCATGGAATATTGGTTTTAGGGAATAAACATATATCTGATTGCATATTTATACAGGAGCAAATCAATGCCCTTGTTTTAACAAATGGGTCCTCTCATTTTAATAAAATTCATAACATTAAATATTTAGTGAAACTTGTATTTTTAAATATACAGTGGTCAGAGGGAGACTCCCACAGCTCTGATTTTTGTAACATTTTTCTAACCTTTGTCCCCACTCCTTTCTGTAAGGATGTTGCTTAGTACATTCTACGGGGGTACCAAGGGTAGGAGGTTTCTATATCCCTTCTACCATAAACATTTTCTAAACATTTATTATACACATTTTATAAACATTTTTTCTAATCCTCAAATAATCATCCTCCTTTTTAGCAATGAGAAAACTGAAGCCCAGAGTATTTAAGAAATTTTTCCAGGGAAGCCGGGATGGCTCAGTGGGTTAAGCGCTCACTTTGCGGCGCCGAGGACCGGGGATCGAATCCCGGCCCTGGCCCGTGTGGAACCATGTGCTGGACTGGGAGCTCCCCCAGTTCAGTTCTCTCTCTGTCTCTGTATCTCTCTCTCTCTCTCTCTCTTTCTCTGTCCAAAATAAATAAATAAATAAATAAAAGAAATTTTTCCAATTTCTTTTCACTAAGCCACATGAAATTGCCATTTATGTAGCTTAAAAGTGGTTGAATATCAGCAGCTTTATTGTCTCAATCCAACAGCTATTAGGAGAGCTAGGGTTCAAACTCAAGTCTGCCAAGACCAAAGTCAGCCTTCCTTTCACAATCCCATGCTGCTGCTTTGTTTGTTTATATTCTTGTGTTGCTCCAAATATCTAGCCATATGTGCATTACATACTCAATATAATGTGTGGTTAATAAATAATTTGTTGATTGACTTTTTAAAAATGGATTGAAGGGAAGCACTATAGAGTTATAACCATTTAGCAAAGTATTTGGCATCTCAGTTTTTACTGCTGTAAATCTGAGTGGTTATAATGTACTATTAGATACTATCTTTTGAATCATTAATTCCTCTACTTTTGACATATGGTACAGTTTCCTAATGTCCAAATAGCTATATTACTAAGTGATGGGCTCTTTTTGGAATAGGTGAAATTCTGCATCTCTGATCTCCTTTCCTCTTGTGTTTTCTCCTGCCAGAGAAGTTTAGCAATTTCACAGGTTTTATGAAATGACTGAGAAAACACTTAGATAATCCACTTTCAAAATATCTCTCCCCTTTCTTTCTGACTCAATTAACATTTCTGTTCCACACTTTCCTTCCACTCTAACATTGTCTATTGTAGAGATAATACTCTAATATTTTTGGCCACAGGTGTTTAGTTTTAGTCCTTCTATTGACCATTTTAAAAACATACCCACACATTCTGGGAGAACCCAGGTGGTTTTCATATTTAGTAAGTCCAAAAGATATGAATTTTGAGAGCAAATCAATGACTACACGATTTATAGTGTAATTACATAGTAATTACTCAATTTGCTTGTGAACACTGAATCCTCTCCACGGGTTTTAAACAGATGTCACAGCAGATGCACCTCATTTAAGGGAGAATTTCTATTAACTATAGCAGTAGTTGGGCTTATTATCTTCAGTGCTGCTGAATTAAATTGATAATAGAGGACACTGTTGAAAACTATTATGAAGTACTATTCAAATAGGAGAGGGACAGATGTTGTCAAACATGGGAAAGTTCCCATGAGTAAGGGTATCAAATATAGTGTCAGCATTTCCAAGGGTAGACGAACAGTTGGCTTTCTGATTATGTGACAATTGTCAGTTGTCAATAATAATAACTGAACTTTATAGAGAACTTTTCAGTGCAAACTTATTTCTACCTATCATATCTTACTTGATTATCACTGGAATCTGGGAGGTAGGTAGGTTTGCATGTCCTGAGGCTCAACAGTCAACCAGGTTCTTACAGAGGGGATGCAGGTGAGCCCAAACCAGGGCCCAGGCTGCCTGAATCCAAGTCAACCACTGTGCTGCTTCTTCAAGCTAAGTCAGTTCAGTCAACAAATCAATTAGATTGTTTGTGTTTTTTGAACAAATTGACCTTTTGATTTGTTAATTTAAAATCAATGTGATTGACTCAGTTGTTTGTGAAAATACAGGTAAATACAGGTTAATAAGTGCTTTGTTTATTTTAACATCAATCTCTTGGTTTTGTTAGTATATATTTTCAAACAGCTACAGTTTGAAATCAATTCTTTGTGCAACACAGGAGACTGTCAGACATGTACCAATTTCTCAATTAAATTCATACACATTCAGGAAAACCACCACTGGTAGCAGCATCTTCAAACATGTAGGACAATGTGCCCATGTTGATATTGATGGTTTAAAATGATGAGCAAGTTTCAAATAAAAGAATTTACAAACTCCTCTGTTAAAATCTTGATAGCATTTTGTTGAAGGCTGGAAAAACTTGTGTATATTCTTGGTTTTCCTTTCTGACTTTACTTCCTCTTTCTTTCTGACATCATCATTATTATAATTTTTATTATTATATTTTTAGCATGAATTCACCCCTATTCCACCCCATTCCAGTTCAATGTCTTTCTTCATCTCAATCTGGACATTAGTGTGTTTGTCCAATAGCCTGTTAACCCCTGCTCCCCTGCTGCCTGTGAAAAAGGCCTGGCCTTCCTGAGGCTTGTCATTCAAAAGGCTGCTCAAGTGGCAAGGTCTTGAGAGAATTCACTTTTGCTTAGTCTCTGAAGGCATTTCCCTGGGGCATGGCTTCCAGACATGAGAAGTGATTGGTGAGAACCAGAGAGAGAAAAGATCTGGCTGGCTGTCAATAGGACTCCAACACAAATGTCAGAACTTGGCTACGAAAAGCTGCTTTTTCTCTTTCTGTGTTGTTCGCCCTTGTAAAAAATCAACCCTGCTCTGTAGATTTCTTTTGCTTTCCTTTTGTCCCAGAAGACTCTGGGGCAGCTTGTAGCCCCTTCTTTTCCACTTTCTCATCTGAAAGCCAGCTGCCCCACTGTGTTCTCTCCTTGCTCACTTCTCACTCCACTCTCATTTCTCCATATTTCTCCTACTTGGGATTTGTATTACTTTTGGAACCTTTACCCTCCCACGGCTTCTCTTTCTAACATTTTCTGTTCTGTTCTCTCACCTTCCTCCTACACGGCTGAGGCTGAGGGCTGTTCTCCCAGACTGTCTCATCAGGGTCCATTAGATAGCCAATGCATCAGTCTCAGCTGAGGGGAGACGTGGAGGTGGGGCCTGTGGAGAAGAAAACCAACAAAGGAGGAGAAAAGGCATCAAATGAGACTTGCAAAGAATGGGAAAAGGGGCAATTAGGGGCCCCTGGAGCCTAAAAATAACACTAACTAGTAGGGCAAGACGTGGCTATTCTCTTCTGCTCCAACATTTTATATGACAGTTTGTATATATTATATTAGAAACATATTAATATAATAAAACAAATTGATTAATATGTTAGAAATAATTAACAATACCAATTAATTACTGTTAGAAATAATTTTTGTAAAATAGCTGACATAGCAAGTGGAACATAATAGACACTCAGGAAGACATACATATGGCCAACAGATATATGAAAAAATGTTCCACATCACTAGCAATTAGGGAGATGCAAATAAAAACCACAATGAGATACCATCTTACACCTGTTAGAATGGCTATAATCAACAAGACAAGGGATAACAAGTGCTGGAGAGGCTGTGGACAAAAAGGAACCCTCATACACTGCTGGTGGGAATG
>PVKE010043835.1:0-13228 GCA_004027555.1 Craseonycteris thonglongyai | reverse complement strand
TAACTTTTCCAAGAACCCATTTTATAAGTATTAAACCTAAAAATACATATTGATTTAAGTAATAAATTAAATGTATTATTAATAAAATATTAATAAAAATATTTATTTGCTTTTGATTCAATAGAAATAGGAAGATCATTTAAATATTTATTTTGCATTCCTTTAACAATTATCATAAATTTAATAGTAAGTCACTGACATCATAAAATATAAAGCTTTTTATTAAAAAATACAAGAAGTATTTTATCCATAGAAAATTTTTAGAGACAGAAAACTAATAGAAAATGTAGTTGCTTTTATCCTACACTATCTGAATTAGAAAAAAAATGTTCTAAAGTAGGGCTAGAGACCTACTTTATAGAAATATAATTATTTTTATTAAGATATGTATTGCTTAAAGAGGCAAGTTAAATGACACAAACCAGAAAAAACTTATTAAGTAAACAGATGTCTCCAAAACTAAAGATACACTCTTACAATTAACCTAAATAAACTCATAATTCTGAATTTTTTTCAATTTCTTCTCAAGACAAGACACCATTATGTGTGATGAGGAAGAGGGTACTTGCTCTCTTTCTCTCTCCACAACAATAACTATTAAACACACAATACTTTTATTATTTAACTCTTTTCAAAATAACTTCACATTTGTCAATTTATCGCTGAGGATGATGATAATGGTTATAAGTTGGAATATATCTACTGCATATGCTAAATGAGTTTTTTTTATAGTAACTCTGTAAGGCTCTTTTAAAAATCATCATTTTACAGAAGAAGAAAGTGAATCGTGGGAAATGTCCCAACTTACCCACAGTCACATAACTAGGTTGAATCAGATCCCTAATTATAACTGACTCTGTTTGATTCCAAAGTGGGCAACTAGAATCAAGCATTACACTGGTTAGGTATTTAACTGGAAAAAAATGAGAAAGATGCCAGCCCAGAAAAAATGAAGGGTTAACTAAATTAAATTGGAAAGCTAAAGTAAAAGAAAAAAAAGAGAAATCTCTCAGAATCTCTCATATTTTATGCAGGTGAACACTTTTTATCATTCATTTAAAAGTGCTCTATATTCTATTGAAAAAGGAATTCTGAATCAGACTGCAGACTAAATACATCACAACTATGAAATTACTTGTAAATTTTAAAGACAAATGTGGCATTCATTAAAGTTTTAAAAAGTCTTAAACTTTAGTGATACAACATGTAAATGACTAATCGTGTCAATAATTCTTTTAACCAATTTCACAGCCGTTTTTACTTGATTTCTTAAATTGTCAATAGGATTTTTTATACAGAGAGAAAGACGATAACTTTGTAAAAAATTTTCTGTATTTTAAAAGCTAACTGAATACATTTGGAAAATGAAACAAATTTGTGAATACTTGGCTTACTCATGTAGAAGTGATCTTGATACTTTCTGTCTTGTTTACATGTGATTTATAAAAAAGAAGATAGAAATAATTAAGCACTGTAAAGTAAATGTGTAAATGGTACCTCGATGTGTTAACCAAAATAAATTTTTTCTAAAGTCTACTGAATCTTGAGGCTAAAGAAATGTATTTACTTTAATAAATATCAAAATGTTAGCATGCAGTATATCTAATTTTAAATATTTAAGAATATATTTTACTAACTTTTGTGTTGAGAAATCTATATTACTTAAAAATATAAATGAATCAATTATAATTCCAGTTTCACCATTTTCTTTTTTAAAAAATGGAATGTCATTTTTAATCAAAATGCATATTTGCATTTTCATGTTCATTGCAGCATTTTTCACAATAGTCAAGAATTGGAAACAACGTAAATGTTCATGGATGGTTGAATGGATAAACAAAATGTGTTATATACATATAATAGAATATTAGCCTTAAAAAGAAGGAAATCTCACCATATGCTACTGCATAGGTGAACTACATATTAAGTGAAATTAGCCAGTGACAGAAGTACAAGTACCATGAATCCACTTATACGAGATATATGAAGTAGCCAAACTCATAGAAGCAGAAAGTTGAATGGTTCTTGCCAGCAGCTGAAGGGAGTTAGAAATGAGGAATTGTTGTCCAATAGATAAAAAGTTTCAATCATGCAAAATGAAAGAGTTTTAGTGGGCTATTGTACCATGTATGTGTAATTAGCAATACTATATTGTCTACTTACCATATTTTAAAAACGCAGAAATGCAAAGAAAAAAAATGGAGTTGGGAAGGGTTGCTAGACTGTTTTGTTTAGATAGTTTGTTTCCCTGAATAATATTTAAAGGTAATACTACCACCACTATCAGGCCGGTACAGAGATAAGATGGGTTACAAAGAATTTGAATACGTAATTCATTAACATTGTATTAATTTCTAGAAAATATATTAAAGAAAGGCATTATGTTGTTTTAAGAAATTATCTTTTTTAAAAATAAAATCATCTAGGTAAGTCAGATTTGTTTTTGTATGGCTTTACATATATCTCCAGGAAACTCAAGAGGAAAGGGCTTTTTGTGTTTTGTTCAGTGTTTAATTCTAAATATACTAGAATGAACACAAAACACAAAGTAATGTTTTAGTAATAAAAAACCTCAACAAATTAGTAACAAAAGAAGTCAATTTATATATGGTATTTTATATAGGGTGAGTCTGTAACATACAGTAGGGAGGATAAGGGCCTTATTTCTAAGCAGACCTGGGACATCTGGTTATATACAAGATACTTGGCAGATTAAGCCTCCCTCCTGAGGGTCAGTGTAGAAGGTAAGTCTTTAAGTTCACTATTCCTACTACCTGGGAAGCACCACTTCCACACAGGGATGAATCAGTCATGTGTGCATTCCCTGAAACAGTCACTCTAACTACAATTGTTTGAATCACAGATGAATCTCTTAATTGACCTGTGTATTTTGGTTTGAGATCCATAGATTATTAGTTAAATAAAAACTTTTTAGTTAAGCCTTTTTTTTTTTTTTACCATAGGTCAGCATAGCAGATAGCTCTGTACACACACACACATACACACACATGAGAGAGAGAGAGAGAGAGAGAGAGAGAGATATGAAGGAATAATCCTGATGGCTTTCCAGGCCCTTTCTGACATCCAAATGGATTCTTGCTCCCATTTCTGCACACTAAATTCTCCAATTCTTTGACTCAGATACATTTCTGTTACATACGTGCAGGAAATAGCTTTAATTTACCCCTTCAGTTTCCTAGTATATGAAGAAGCAAAAATGTTCCCATACTACCTTATAGGATAATATAATGAAATAAGATAATCTGCTTAAGGGTCCAATAGTCCTTAGTGCTGCTAGAAGGTACTCAATACTATTAGCTATTGTTTTTTTCACTTTAGTTCTCTGGAAAACTAATGAGGTAAAATCAAAGTTTAGCTCAAAGCGTTATGCACATTAAGTCATTTAAACAACAATTCTGCAGAATATATGACCTCTATTTTGAAATGAGCACCTTGAGCAAACAACTTCCCTGAACTTATTTTTTCATCATACACAATAAGAATAATGATTAGATCGTAGCTATTCCCAGGGTTGTTGTGAGAATCATATCCAACCACGGGCAAGAGTGGCCTACAAAAACCTCCGGTAACAATGTTATGTTGAGTGACATCAAATAATCCCTTTGAACACAGTACATTTTTTAAGATATGAGTATTAGTTCCTTTTAGGAACTAGAGGACATACCCCCTCATATATCGCAGAGCTTCTGATACATCAACTTGTCCTTTAGTAGTCTAGAGATTGTTTCAGTTTTGTGCCTCATAACTATCAAGATGTCAAGGTGCCCTGAGGGCTCTGACAGGTCCACTAACCTGTTGTTGAGCAGCAGAAATTGGGGTAAATCCACATGCTGAAGGCTGTGCTCAACCCAGAGAGAAGATTGAGACTCAGAGCCAGGATTTTGGATTTCCTTTTGAGGCTGGAGTTTGAGAAGGGAAAATAAAGAACTGAAATTAGGTCAAAGAGACAGTTATTTTCGGAGAGAGAATATCTTTTTTCTTTAACGTATTTCTGTTCCTTTGGAAAAAGAAGACAATAAGCAAAGGGGGAAATATCTCAAGAAGAGCGACTAACTGACCTGGCAAATTATCGCCTGGCATGAATAACTTCCAAAGATTTTATAGAGATATGTGGATACTCAAATACAAATAGGAAGTTCACAGAGAAAAATATATTGTAGGAAGTAAGGACCTAACTTTCCAGAACAAGGGATTAGGGGAAAAATTACTATAATTTTTTTTAGCAACATCACACATATCTTCTCTATTTTCTATTCTAACACATTTAGAATGAATTCATTGCAGGTTTTGTAATAACTCTCCATCAGGCAGTTGTTTAGTGGAGTGGTTTCTCAGGTTTTAAGTATATGAATGAGGTAACTAAAGAGGACAGTCTTTTCCTCTTCACTTTTTACTTTACAATCTAATCTACTCTTCCAACAAATTAAATAACATAGTAGTTGGTTAAAAACTAGGTTTTTACTGGTTACCTCTTCAATAATTGGTGTAATCCTATCAGACTGATTAATCCACACTTTTTGTGTTGTCACTCTACCATAGTGTTCATATGTTCCTCCACTACTGCATTGTCTGTAATATTAGGAGGATCCTTAACAAAAGAAGAAAACCAGGGGAAGCCGGGATGGCTCAGTGGGTTAGGCGCTCACTTTGCAGCGCCGGGGACCAGGGATCGAATCCCAGCCCCGGCCCGAGCGGAACCATATGCTGAACTGGGAGCTCCCCTAGTTCAGTTCTCTCTCTGTCTCTGTATCTCTCTCTCTCTCTCTCTCTGTCAAAAATAAAAAAAAACAAACAAACAAACAAAAAACCAAAAAAAGAAGAAAACCACTAGAAAAAAATCAATTATATTTTCAAATGAGAAATTTTAATTAATATAATTTTTACAATTTCCAGAATTTTTACTTATTTTTTACCATATTTTGTGTAAATCTTTAGCAAATTCAGAAAGGCCTTGGAATTTAGTTTCATCATAAGTGAAGTCTTTCTTGTTTTTAATGTAATCAATATCAGTGAACCGAGCATGCTGAAAGGCAATCATGTATTTCAGTAATCAAGTCAACATAATATATGCAGTTCATAGTTTTGGATTCAGGAAAAGTATGTAGATTTTTTTTCAGATTGTTTTCAATAAAAATCAATCAAAACATCAATGCATTATTTAACTGAAGATTTTTCAAAATTTTAACAATATTACTCTATCTTTTGTTTCACAGAATAACATAAACAATTTTCCATGAGGTTAAAGTAATTGTAACTGAATTAGGAAAACATGCTGTGAGGTTTGGCACTTCCGCATAAGTCACATACAAACATATATAAACTGTTACATTTTTACTAAATTATAATAATATTTTTAATTTTCATGAAAAACAAAGCAATAAAAGCATTAATAAAATGTTGACTAATCTAGTCTTGATATGTCAAATGAAATAATTTTATGTACAAATAGAAAATATATATGCATGTGTATAAATTTACATATATTTAAGTGCATATAAAAATAATTCAGATATTGGTCATTTTGAGATAAGTAAATGTTTGACAAAACATATTACTGAGCTTACAACAACATGCGTGTTTCCTAATTTCTAGCTACCACATCTTTTACATTAGCCACAGTAAAATGATACAGTGGCTAAACTGGAATGCAAATATCCGGTTGTAATATGCCGGGGTTATCCAATAAGTTTGGACAAAGACATAAAGACAGGAGTAAGAAATAGGAATTTAATTAATTATATTTTAATAATAAGTATCCAAGTTCCCCCTGAATTGTGAAAAATAAAGATTCTGTATTCACTCAGAACTATAAATGCCTTACCTTGAAACTTTTGTACAATTTTACAAACTTTACTTTTTATTTGAGCTTATCGTTACATGTTAGAATTGATATACATAAATCTGTAAGAATTAAATAAAGTGACACAAGAATCTTTGCTGTTTAATGAAT
This sequence comes from Craseonycteris thonglongyai, assembly GCA_004027555.1. Classification (NCBI taxonomy): domain Eukaryota; kingdom Metazoa; phylum Chordata; class Mammalia; order Chiroptera; family Craseonycteridae; genus Craseonycteris; species Craseonycteris thonglongyai. The sequence goes on along the minus strand of PVKE010043835.1, from coordinate 7,257 downwards.
CATAATAGGCACTGAAGGAGTGTTTCATAGAAAACAAGTTGAAATACAAATAAGCAAAGTCTATCATTAGGTAAAATAGTTATAATTTCTGTTTAAATAAAGAGGTAAGTTAAACAGTCACAAATTCTTATAAGAAAAGATAATTTTCTCCTGTTTCAGCAATTACTATTGAAAATTAAATGAAGTAAGCATGTAGTTTAGAATAGTAGTGTTGGTCTATCGGAAGCTCTCAATAAAACCTATATTTAAGAGATTTCTAAATATAAATATCTATATAAATATGCATGTATATTTACTATTTTGGTTAAAAAAAAAATTACTGTTAGCTAGGTTCCCCTACTTAATAAGCAAAATCTCTTAAGCTTAATCAAATTCATTTTCTTCTATCACAAGCATATTATGACTTCTAAATCAAAAAATATTGGAAACATAAAAAATTCTTTGTTTAGATATAAGTATAAGTAAACAAGACATTCAATTAGCATTTTCATTTTAAATTATATTTTTTGTATTTATTCATCAAAAATAAATCAGTTTAAATCACATCTTCCCAGAACTACTTACTTCTTTTTTAAAGATTTATTTTTATTGTTATTTTGTTTGTTTGTTTGTTTTTGACAGCAAGAGAGAGAGACAGACAGACAGACAGAGACAGAGAGAAGGGGGAGGGCCCAGAGCAGTCTCCATAGTTGAGCATTAGTTTTCCATATAGTTTCACTCCACGGGTGGGCACAGGGCAGGAACTGGGCAAGAGGCCTCCCCCATAGGTCCCAGCAAGAACTGAACTGGGGGTACAACCCCCAGTTCAGCTTATGTGTCCACATGGGCCGGGGCTGGGATTTGATTCTCCGGCTCTGGGACTTCTCAACCTTCTGAGCCATCCCAGCTTCCCCAGTTACTTCTTTTCTGTTTGTTCTCTGTCTTTAAATAATATTGTGAAAATTCATTACTCAAGGAATATTCAAATGTAAGCTGGTATTAGTTAGAATATGTTGGGGAAAACAAGAGAGCTCTGAGGTTGAGTCATTGGGAGGTCTGGGGTTCAATTTCAGGCCCCAGCCATGCAACTTTGTATGCTGAACTGCAGAGCAAATGGTAACCACTGGGATGGCAAGGTGGTAAACGTACTTGCCTCCCAAGTGGGACTCATCTGGTCTGCTTCCCACCCCATGTGGCCCTACATCTACCTTTGTGAAATGAGACCATGTTACTACTAATGATGTGCAACTATGAAGACTGTTCTGGGCTATTTCCCCTTCTCTCATTCTCTTTCTTTTTCTCTCTCCTCTCAAACAATAAAATAAATATAAATCAATGAATCAATAAACAAGTTGTAGATGAAGTTAAGTGATTTGTTAAAAATCACTTGACTTTTTAGTAGCAGAAAAGTTTCTGTAACGAATGCTATTTTGCACTATTATTTAGTATTTTCCGGCGTATGAGACGACCCCCTAATTTTACAGTTAAAACATAGGTTTAGGCCTATATTCGCTGTATAAGACTACAGCCTCGGAAGTGGGGGGTAGTCTTATACAGCGAATATAGGCCTAAACCTATGTTTTAACTGTAAAATTACGGGGTCGTCTTATACACCCGGTCGTCTTATACGCCGGAAAATACGGTAATAGTGGATAATTGGAATTGTATGCAGTCACAAGTAATAATGTTTACTGGAATCAATTACCTGAGGAAATTTTTAAGTCAACTTATTAACTAAAAAAATAAAGTTACGTTTAAAAATTGAGATGTACCATAATTACTAAGTGTAAACGACTGGAGGAAAAAGACACAAAACAAAACAAAATTTTTACAAAACAAAGCAATGCCTTCAAAATTTATTCTTCTCAAAATAATAGCCTCTATAGATATTACATAATTTTCCTTAATCAGTATATTATTGTATTTAATGAAATACATTTGTAAATATTTACATTATCACCTATTTTAGTGATTGCTACTAATTTTTAGGACAAAAAAGGGGTTCAGATTTCCAAATAAAGTGACTAAAAACTAATATTTATTAAATGTTGATAATATATCATACATTTTATAAGTGCTTGACTTGCACTAGTGGGAATCATTAGGTTAAATCATTTTAGTAAACTCATATTTACTCATTTATTTTACCATATGTGATGCTAAAGTGAGCATGTTTCTTCATTTGTTAACTTTAGAAATTACATGATTTTTATAGCGCAAAAAACTTTAAACTTATGAAAAATTAGTATGTCTGATATGTAATTACTTTAGGAGCAATGTATAATATCTCATATTGTCAGGCAATTCTTTTCAGGTAAAGATAGGCCAGAGTTTCCAGTTTGTATCATGACAAAATAGTTCATAAACACATTCTCCAAAATTATAAAAATTGTCATTGGAAAGTTCAGTTTGTAATATTGATCAGAATAAACTAGAGGTCCAATACTAGTGTCAAAACTAAATCATAAAATAAATAAAACAAATCACATATATACACATGTACTTTTTCATCTTTACCATCTTATCTAAAGTTTCTTCATATAACAACGTATTTAAAAATCCAGTAATTGCAGAAAGCTGTTTTCCAATGATAAGTATACAGCTCTTATGAAAACTTGTCCTGAGTTATTTTCAGCTGTTCAGCTAAGTACCATAACTATATTTTCTAAAATCCAGGAATAGTCATATGACTAGATATTGTTAACTCACTATGTGCTGAAGTGATGTGTTTTTTTTCTAGAGTGAGGTTTTTAAGAAATGGTTGTGCCTTTCTCACTCAATTTGTATTTTTCAATAAGAATTCTGTTTATAGATTAGGCTCTATAAACTATTGCATAATAATTATGACAATACTAGTCATTATAGAAAAAGCTTAACGATTTTATTTGCTCCTTTTTTAAAATTACATTTCAATATGATGTTTCTTCTCTTTCTTTTCTGGATCCTTTTTCTCTTTCTGATCTATAAATGTTGCAGTTTTTCCAGATGCAGCATTGATACCACAGACAATCTTATAACAACATTATAGCTTTAAGAATTATCTACATTCTGATGATTCCCAGTAATACCTCTAGTTCTTCTCCAGTCTCTAGACTCCAAAATCAACTGCCCCCTCCACGACTCCACTTTGATCTCTACTAGACAATTGAGATGTTGTGTGTACAAAAACAAACTTTAGGTTTTTGTTCTCACCCACCCAATCACCCAAATCTACTCCATTTTAAGTCTTTTACAACTTAATGGCTGACATTGTTTCAGTTCCTCAGGTCAAAAAAACTTCAGGAACTCCTTTTTGTTTTATAATCCATATCTGTCTATCAGTAAATTCTTCATAAAGTATATCCAGATTTCAATCTCTAGTACTACTTTAATCCAATCAACTTTGATTATTTTAATAGCTACCTATCCACTCTGATGCCTGTGTACTTGCTCTATCTAATTTTTTTCCCACAGCTCTTAGATACTCCTTGCCTGTCCACAAATGGTGAGTGCCTAGCCATTAAGGTCAGAGTAAAAGTCAAAGCCCTTAAATGACTTCTATCATTGAAAGCAACAGTTTAAAAGAAAGGCAAATGCAATTATAGTGGCTAAAAACAAGATAATTGAAATTAGAGAATTTGAAATTAATGTGTCATGAAAAAGAAGTTAATCATGTTGACTTTTTTGTGAACTTGCTAAATCTTTAGATGTTTTAGACTTGGAAAACATTTAAATTTTAAAGAAATTATTTTATGCTTCTTAAGTATGCTGTTATACTTCTCAGAATATTTTGAATAGTCTTCTAGAAGGTAAATATATTAAATATGTAAAAATATGTAATTTTTTTGTTTTCACCTTTTAGAAAACATACAGTAAATGAAAATGGGAGCTAATATACATGTCTAGACTTAAAATGATTAGTATAATGAATACATAATTATATAAAACTAGAGTTCGGGAAGCCGGGATGGCTCAGTGGGTTAAGCACTCACTTTGCAGTGCCGGGGACCCAGGATCGAATCCCGGTCCTGGCCTGTGCGGACCCATGAGCTTAACTGGGGAATGCCCCCAGTTCAGGTCTCTCTCTGTCTCTGTCTCTGTATCTCTCTTTCTCTCTCTGTCAAAAACAATTATCAATCAATCAATCAATCAATCATCAATCAATCAATAAAAATAAAATAGAGTAAAGTTTACGCAAATTCGGCTGACCAGATATACTATTTAACCTAGTCTCGCTGGGCTAAATTTATAGTGTCAGTAGGCTGACTGTATGTGCCATTTGAAACAGAACAGTACCATTTGTTTTCTGTCCCATTTAAAATGGCATGTCGGTTCAGCCTAATACAAATATAATGGTATTTTACATGACAAGTAATCATTGGTAGTAGCAACAGCAGCAGCAGTAGTAGAAGTATTCGTAGAAAAGCAAAAAACTCTAGAAGTAAAATATAAATGTTTAATTTAAATCTTGATGATGATTCCGTGTAACATGTACATATCTGAAACAGTAATTTCTTAGCTTAAATTTAGTTTGATTTGACTAGATAAATGGTTATCAACCAGTGGATATTTCATAGATGCATTTTAGTAATGCTCCTAAAACATTCTGCAAAATTTAGTTTGTATGTGCATTTTGTGGAGGAATAGAAGTTTATATTTGTTACTACAGTCTCAAATTTGTAGTGATTGCCAAAAAAAATCAAATTAAACTAGAACTGATTACCCACATGGTTCTTTTAATTTCTAAATTTCTATAATTTAATTCTAAATGAAGTTCATAAACTTCCTCTGTTTTGAAACAACCATTATTATCAAAGACTATGAATAAGCCTATTATAAGTAATCTGTACATATAAGAAAAATATAATTTGAGTACTTTGAAAAGCAAACCTTGAACTGGAAACAATCAGGAGCCTCTGTGTTATGAGAACTGACACTGTTAGTATCATTTCCAAAGTAGGTGAATTTATCTCACCAAATTGGCTTCTAGCACTTAAAAGAGATTGAGAAAACAGAAAGAGAGATGCTGAGAGAACATGAATACCACGAAGAGACTACTATATAACTACAGAGTACGTTATTTATAAAGAAAAGCCTGCCTAATCTACCATTTTATCTTTTGGCGAACTTTATAGCCATGATGGTCTGCAAAGAAGCACCAGAGAAGGAAAGACTCATTCAGTGGATGCCAACAGCAGCCATGCTATTCACACACCACCTATTAAAGCATCACAAAAAATTGCACTATTTTCAATTTTCCATTATGTCATTCTCAAATTCTTGCATGGCACTTCCTTTGGTCCCTGCCAATTAAAATACTCCTTGCTTTTTCCACAAAATGTGATTTATGAAGAAACTCAGTAGGGGTTAGTGGATTAAAAAAATACAATTTTGTCAGAAAGCCAAAGACTGAAAGAGCAAATCTTCCACATTAGCAAATAAGTGATTTAGTTAGAGTGCTCGAACCTCCATCACCACATCTGAAAAAGGGTTATCATTTTACCTACCTTAAGTGGTTAGGATAAGTATTAACTTTGATAATGGATAGAAGTGTTGATGTGGTACACGGAACGTAATAAAGAATTAACAAATAATTGGTTATTATAATACACTACATACAAAATTGGAAATTGGAACTTTTCTGTAATGTACCATGAAACACTAAACTGAGGTGTCTGTAGTCATTATACTTAGATACGTAAGTAAATAATAACCAATTATACTGCTAATAATTAATCTTTATAAGTCACTTGCTTTTAAGGGGGAATAGATTCAGAGCCAGATTGTAATGTGTACATACCTATGATACATTCACATGTAATGAGCAATAAGAACTTTATCGAAGTAATGATCTTTATCAAATACAGTAAAAATTATTTAACAAGAGAGGAATATATATAAACATACACTGATATGATATCCAAATTTAAATGAGGAAAGAACACAAAGATTAAAAAAATAACTTATTTTAATACTTTGAAAATCTTCTAAAAATGAAAAAGAATAAAATATATGAGACACGGGAGATTATTATTTTAAGCACCTGGAAAACATTTATTTTTTGTTTGCTTTACCTTCAATATTTCAAATAAAATTCATCCACTATGTAACACTTCATTATGTATGTGTGTTAAGGGGTAATATGGTGAAATGTGATCATCAGCATATAAAACTCTGGTATTCTCTCTTTAATTACTCTGTCTTCAAGATAAAACAATTCTGGACACATTATATTACATTATTTCAAAACAAGTAATAAATAACATTTGATCTCTTATTTTGTTTTATAAGAATAAAAGTAATTATTTAATTTTATTAGCTATATGAATTTATATAAATCTTGACAATGTCTTAACATCTACTTCCAGTAATTTGCCTGGCAAGGTATATTTCATAATGTATTTCTTAATATTTTTATGTCGTGGACAATTTCTATATATCAAACAAGTTAAATCTTTAGTCTAACGGTTTTTCACTGACAAACACCAGAATCATGTTATTAAAATTAAATCCAAAATGAACCCCATAATTAGAATTCCCTGAGTAAATAAAACCATTTAAGCCAGGGGTTCCCAATCTTTTATACCCTAGGGCGCATTCTAAAATATCGGTAGGGCAGCGGGCACCAGCTATTTCTAAGGATATTTATTATTGAACAAGAATAAAAAATAATAAACAAAAATAATTTAAAAATAATAAATTTATTGTACAAATTATATACACACAAAGTATCATATATACAAAACGTAATACAAAGTAAATAAAAAACACGTATAATAAAATCATTTAAAAAAACATAAAAGAAAACAGAAAAAAAAACAATGTCAGTGTGATCTTTGGCATTGCATTTCATTGACCAGTGCCTCATAATTAGGAGAGTATGACGACAACCTTGTTAGCAAACAATTATTAAGATGCTAATCGGTAAGTCGAGATCTATATCGTGATTTTATTAAATTCATGTTTGAAAACAAAGATTCGCATAAGTACGTTGACCCGAAAAACGATTTGATTTTATATGCCGCTTTTTTTTAAAATGGGAACCTTTCTTTGTCGACTATGTTCCATAAGTCCTCTGATATTAAGGATTTTAGCAAAAGATCGTTCTTAAGGTTCAAAATTTCTAACTCTAGTTCTTCTGCTTTCCCCTGAACAAGGTCTGCAATACATGCGGCTAGTTCTATTCCATTTATTTGGCAAGTAAAAGGATTGATACAGAAGGAGACAATTGGCTCGGTATTTGTAAACTGCAGAAATCTCTCTTCAAACTGTTTTTGAAGCACTTGCAGGGTCTCAATA